>JAWNNH010000314.1:0-178899 GCA_035043045.1 Hirtodrosophila alboralis
GTCGTTTTTTATACCTACCCTATAAAATTTTCGAAAATTTTGAAAAAAATAAAATACTTTATATTTTACTCCTAATTGATTGCTATTATTAAAATTAGTATTAATTTTTTTCAAAACTCGTTTCAGTTCAGTTTTGGATCAAAATATCTGACAAAACATTATAAAATGTTGATTTTTGAGGTTTTCAAAACATTTCTAACTCCCATAACTTTGTCAAAACTCAACCGATTTTCATTTAGAATGTCTTCTTTGTCTCAATTTGAAATCTGGCTTAATTGTGCATTTAAATTTTTAGAAATAAAATTTTTCAATATTTTGTTGATTTTTCCATACCTACCCCTATCACATTTTGAAAAAAATTGAAAAAATTTTAAATATCAAAATTTTATTTTTGATCAATTGCGGACATCAAAATTAGTATAAAAAATTAATTCAAAAGCTTTTCTGATAGTTGGTTAATTTTTTAGCCTATATAATTAATAAAATTGTACCTATAAAGTTCCCAATTTTATGTATAAAAATATTATCCATTGAATTCAAACTTTGCAAAAACTCAACCGAATTTTAAGCAGTATTTTTATTGTTTTGTTTTACTTTACAAATTAAGTTTTTATTATTATATTTTATTATTTTTGTTTTACTTTCGAAATAAAGTTTTTATTATTATATTTTATTATTTTCAATAGTTTTTCCAATAATATTTTTTAGCATAAAAATTTACTAAATTGTAGATTTTTCCCTTTAGCTTTTACCGACCATTTTTTTATGGTTTCGCTGTGCTTTAACTTTTTAATTAATGAAAAATATTTATTGCCCTGGCAATAGCTGAAAAAAGCAGTCACGTGTGGCGACTTTGGGCCATAAAATGTTATAGGGCCAGTTAAGGGGGAATGTTAGGAACAAGTGCGGTTGTTTGGGGAAAAACTCGGAAAAATGGCGCCTAAAAAGCTTGATGAATGTATGTCACATAGGGCATTGAGTGCGGGGCAGCAATAGGGGGAGGCCAGTTTATTTGGCAGCACTTGAATAACTTTAACTTTAAGAATTGTTCTTCAAGCTAAGAAAGCATAAATTTATTATGAATGGAAAAATATTGTATAATATATAGAAGTATTATTTAGGAAAGAAATATTTATTATTTTCCAAATATTCGTACAATAAAACTATTTTATAGGTGGCAAATATTATTTTAATGTGAAATTCACGAAAATCCATTTACTATTCTTTACTGGTTTATTTATTTATTTAATTAATTGAATTATTTTATTAAGAGAATATTTGACAATCCCCTAATGCATTAAAATTAAAATAAATAAAAATTAATTTTTGTCATGATTATTATTATTATATCAAAGCTGTGTTAACTTTTAAAAGCCCTTTCTCCATTTTTAAATATAAAATGAGAATAATTTTTAATAATATGTATATTTGAAGTTTTGAACTCTTTAATTTATTAAATTTTTGACATTTCTTTAAAATAATTAAAGTTAAAAAAAATGTATTGGATGACTTCTAATTTTTTGGTCGTGGTGTGGAAATGCTCATATATAAAAATATATTGTTACCAAAATTTAAAAAAAAATTCTACCAAAAAAAATTTTCAATTCTCCAAGTCCTAACGCTCTTAAATTGTAGTTTTCTATTTATTGCGATTTCCTCAGCCTTTAAAAACACACTTTAAACTCACAAATTTCTATTATTTCCTGCCAGTTTGTAATTCCCAAGCGATTTCAGTCGGATTCAGCTACTTGCAAAGACTTGCTAATTTAATAACAAACGTGAAAAACCAAGCTAACACGTTCTCTTCTGCTTTCTAGGTAATTCTAAAGTTGTTCCAACTTTTCAAAAGACCTTCCTAATTCAATAAAAATTGTCGAGTTCTTTCCACATGTCCTTAAACACTTCCCTCTAGTAGCAAATGGGAACAACTATCGACTTTTTAACGCGAAAAAATCCATGAGGTTTTTCTTGTCACACAAAATGCAAATTAGTATGAAAAACCACTCAGGGAACAATTTTTTTTTATTTTATTTTTTTATTTTTTACTTTAGTGGCATTTAAGCACGCGTCAAAAACTTTTTCCGAGAACACACTCCAAAAGTTACAGGACGAGGACGAAGGCAACCCCAAAAAATTGAATTATGCAGATTTCCTAACTAGCCTGTTTTGAACCCTATTCAAAAAAATAAAAAAAATAAAATAAAGTTAGAAAAGAGAGTTTGCTTACCTCTCTTTCTCTCTCTATTTCTCCCTCAGCAAGAACCTTGAGGAAGGCAACTGTACAGGGTATTCGCATTCTCAGCTTACAATTTTTTGATTTTTCACATGAAGTTTTTTTTTGCAATAATTTTCAATAGAAATTTAGCGAAAATTCCAATTTGATTTTTATATATTTAATTGTTTATAAATGTGTTTAAAAATATGTGTGCACAGCAACAATTAACGTTAAACAATTATTAAACTTCCCTTTAATTTATTTAATGCAACAGAATCTTTAGAACGCACATTTTAGAGAGAAAAATTTGAAAACCTGTCAGCTGCCTACTTGATCTAAAATAAATAAATAAACTATCCTGTTTCTATTTATCTATAAAAAAAAAAACAGGTGTTTTTATTGCGAGTAAACAAAATCTAAATTCTTGTTTTATTTATTTATTATTTATTCTATTTTTTTTTACTCTAAACTAAGAAACTTAACAACTTCACAACCAAAACGCCTTGTAATGCGGCCTACGTATTGCAGGTTATAAAGAATTAAAGCAAAAGTGAATAAATAGGAACAGAAAGAAAGAGTTTATCGAAGTTAAAACACCCTGAAAATCTGCTTGTTTATATGGTATCAAAAAATACTAAATAATATAGAGAATTCTATAAACAATTAAGGCAAAAGTGAATAAATAAGAAGAGAAAGTCTAAGAGTTGATCAAAATTAAAATAAACTGCAAGTCAATTTGTTAATAAGCTAGTGGAAAATTTGATAGTTAGTAATAAATTAAATATTAATAAATAAAATTGTCTTTCCAATAAAGCCGAATTGATGGACATTAAAACGATTTTTTTATGTTTTATTTCAATTCAAAGTTCTATACCTCTAAAAAAAACACCCTTTATAAGAGAGTTATATACAATAGTTAAAATTTAATAATTCTATAAATAATGAAAAGATTTATTTATCTAAACAATCTAAACAAGATTATTTAACTACACAGAGGTATAAAATCTATATGCCTTTCAATATTCCAAATATCTATAAGAACACTTTAATTTTTCCATTATAAAAATTTTTCTTTATTTAATAGACAAGTTTATACTAAAATATACATATTTCCATAACAATTTTTACTTAAAATATTATCTGGCAATATGATATCTTAGTAAATGGGGAAAAAGGAAAAAAATATGATTTTCTATATTCTAAAAATTGCAAAAATTACTTTGGTTTATCAATGTTTAAAGATATTTATTTTCTGATGGAATATTACATTTTAGGTTAAAAAAGACTGAAGAAACAATTATAATTTTAATTTAATACAAATTTTATTTCACATATTTTTTGATAGCTTGTTAGGTCACTCACAATATACCCCATATTTAAGCGCTGCATTTTGCAGGGTATACAAACGGCAGTTAACAAATTGCGCCTGTTGCTTATATTGCTTTTGTTGTTGTCAGTTGTCTCTTGCCTGTCAGTTCGTCACTCTGACGAATTTAGTTTCACGCTTTCGCTCTCTCTCTTTCTCTCTTGCACTCTCTTCCTCATTCTGCCTTGCCTTTAATGATGCAGCCAGGCAACGAATGTGAAGGCAAAGGAGAGAGACGGACAGACAGACAAACGAACACACAGACAGACACACATACATACACACAACAATCAGTTGGCAATTTTCTTTTACACTTATATCCGAAATGAATGTTGAAATACTTTAACTGTTATTTCGTGCATACGTGCATATAACCGTTATAATACGGTTAAAAGCCAACGCTCTGCTGATATGGTGAGAGGTGTGTGTGTATGTAGAGGGGGCGTTGAGGGGTGTATTATTCTCTCTCTGTTTTGTAAGCTTGTGCAGCTGAAAAAAACATAATTATGTTGAATCACTCACGTATCTAAAGGATAACCAAAGAAAAAGACCAAAAAAATACAACAAAAAAAATAAAAAAGAAAAATAAACCAAAAATATGCTACAGGTAAATGCCAAAAGCTGTGCACATGTGGTGTGTATATAGATGTGTGTGTGTGTATAGTTGTGTGTGGCTTTTTTTTTTTTGTGGGTGCTGCGAATCGAATTTATTTTCCTACAACATGATTTGCAATTTTTCGAAAGTCTTTCTTGATTTTATTCTTTTTTTGGAAAAATATTGAGAGCATATTGAGAGATTTAATGAAAAATATGAGAAATTTTATCTATATATTAAAATTCCTAGAATTACTAAAAGCTTTCCCGCAAAAATAGAACCGACTGGAAACATACTATGAATATACAAAACAAATATTAAAATAAAATAAATTATGATAAAATAATTGAAAAAGATTTTTTTTATTTTATTATAATTAAATAATTGAAAAAGATTTATTTTAATATTTTTAAATAAAAAAAATTAATTAAAAGTGAGAAAAAAAAGTTTAATCGGAATAATACCCCATTAGTTTTTTTTGGATATAAAATCAATTTTCCACCTATTTTTATACTTATAGAAATCTGATTTTAATCAAACTTGTCCCAATTATAAAAATAACCTTTAGATTCGCATATTGCAAGTTTCATAGAAATATCTTTAAAATCAGAAAAGTTTTTCATATAAAAACGAAATTTTCCACTTATAATTCCTATGGCAGCTATATAATATAATAAACCGATCTGAACAGTTCCGACATATATACTAACTACTGTCAAAAGCCACAACTGTACCAAATTTCATCAGCTTAGCTTTAAAGAGAACTTAGTTCTCTTAGAGTAAAAAAAAAAAGAAGAATTTTCTCTAAATATAGCATGATTGTGCGCTCAAAAGTATGCAGCATTTACTTTACAAAATTTATTAAAATATTTCATTTATAAATTTATATAAATCTAATAAACTAAAAAAAAATGTCATATTAAAAGATTTATGACTTTTTATTTTTGTTTATTAAATATTGAAAACTTGATTGATTGATGTATTAAATTTCCCCCAATATTGCTGCACATTAATTATGTAAATTTTATTATTTTTCTTCATACTATTTAAATGATTTTGTAGAGAAAAGATTTTGAGTTGTGGTATTTAGGTATTTATAGCATTTTTTTTTAAGTTAATTTATTTTTTTTTCTAATGTGAAAAATTTTTTATTATTATTTTACTATTATTATTATTTTACTAATAAAAAATTTTTTTTCTAACATTAAAACTTAAGAACCTAAGTTTTGTAGAGAAAAGAAAATATGATATTGAAATTACAGAATATTTAACGTTTATTTATTTATTTAATTTATATCTAATGCTACAGGAATTTCCTTCAATTAATATACCAATTAAACAATTTTCTTTTGTGGAGAAAAGAAATTGTGATATTGAATTTATAAAATTTTTTGAAATTTGTTTATTTATTTAATTGATTTCAAAGGCAACAGGAATTTTCGTAAATAAAAAAAACCATTCAACAAATTTCTTTTTATTTTACTAGCAGAAAATTCTTTATCTTATATTAAAATTAGCTTAACTATATTTTTACCAATAAAATATTTTAGTTTTGATTTAATTAAACGCAACTGTTAAAACACTTTCTCTCTCAAAAAATTTAAAGTTTCGCAAAGTTCTTTTAGACAATCTAAATAAACTTGGATTTATTCTTACGCAATTCAGTTTCAGATCTTTAAAGTCAACATTATCCAGTCAAGAAGAACACTAAAAGATGCTTATGTAATCAGGACCACTTTGGAACAATGTAAAAAAGAAACAAGTATTTCCAAGAAACTCAGACTCCGACTCAGACTTTTGAGTCTCATTCGCTTTTTTGCATTGAATGCATTCACAGGAGCATTAACTCTCAATGCAATCATCAACATACAGCTGAAGAAGAATTCTTACTTGTCAGCATAGAAACTCTAGAGTACATTAAACCCCACCAAATAAAATAAAAAATGAAAAACCCAAAAGCCACACAATGACTTGAAACTACCGAAAAAAACCTCTAGAAATGCAAGTAAAATGTAAATAGAGGAAAAAAAATACAAGTACCAAAGTCTAGGACTGTCTAGGAAGCTGGAGGATGTCGACAACAATAACAACAACAATAAACACCATAGCAACAACAACAACTACAACAATAACTGAAGGACATGAATAAACTTGAACAACGAAAATGCGTTTCAAGCAGCGGCTGCTGCCGCTTTGGTGCGTTGAACTTGGCCAAGAAAATACAACAAATGAACAAAAAATAAAAAAAAAATGAGCAAGCAAAAATTTTACCTACAGACTGTTAAATACTCTATGCACAAATATAATTTCTAAGGCACACATAGTCTCCAGTTATTTTGTGCCCCTTTTATTATAAATGTTAAAAAATAAAGTTAATTTTTTCATATTTGTAAAATATAGATTTATCAAAAAGAAAAAAATAAATAAATAAAAATAAAATTCTTTAAAAATTTCATTTAATAAATCTTCCAATTGTTTTAATTGTTTCATATTTGTAAAAATTGCATTTATCAAAAAAAAAAAAAAAATAAAATAAATAAAAAGAACATTTTTAAAAAAATTTTATTTAATAAATCGCCCAACATATTTTCGGACTGTAACTATAAAATATATATAAGAAATACACTTTTGCAGTTGTTATTCTATATTTATTTTTAAACATGTTTTAAATATAGTAAATAAACATAAATAATTAATATTTAAATCATATTTAAGTTAACATTTAAATTGTAAATAGTTTATTTTATATACTTCTTAAATTCCTTAGCGTTGAGTTCATGACAGATAAAATATTCTCTTAAGAATACTTGAGCAGAACCAACAGGAAAATAATTCCTTAAAATCCTTTTTGCTAGAACTCCTAAACTATGAGCTGTCAATTAATCTATTTACAAAATAATCTAAATAAATTGATTAAAATAATATATGGAATTTTTCAAAAAGACTTTTATAAAACAGGTTATCTAAAGCTAGAGAGAGGCGCTTTTTCATTAAATTGTCAATTAAATAAATTTGTAGCTTCGGCTAATTAGCTTTACTTTATGAGAATCGCAAAGGAGGGCACAATTATAATTTATAATTTTCACTATAAAGTTGGATTAGTAAAAACAAACTGTTTCCATTTCCATTTACTGTATTTTCCGAAACTTTTTTCTTTTAAAATAAAAGTGCAAATTTTCCCACTTATTGAAGTTCTGTATGAAAAATATTCCTGATCTTCAGGCAACATTTTCCAATTTGAATATTTAATTGTATATATTTTTTTTTAATTTTTTATCATTTTTTTTATTCAAATATTTTATTGTAAATTTTATTTTTAATTTATAATATCTTAAGATTTATATTTTAAATGATTTTATTGTAATTATAAATTGTATGAGGGCTAATAATTTTTTTCTTTAATTTGCCGCATCGATTGTATATTTTCAAAAAATTTATAAAAATTAAATATATTAGGCAATTTATCAATAGTTGACATATTTCATTTATTAATTTTAACTAAAGAAATCTCAAGGCTACATTAAGCTATATATAAACAATAATTTATTTGCTTTATATTATAATATTATTCAACCAAATTGCTGCAGACAAATTTAATATACTCTTTATACCCTTTTTTTTTGTTGTTTGTTAATAGAGTATCAAAACAAATGCCAGACGACAACATTGACAATGTGTGCGTGTGTGTGTGTGTGGGCTGCTACTGTGGGCGTGGCATTAGACCACACTAAATGCCACTTAAGTCAAATGAATTGCAAAAAAAAAATATACAAAAAAAGGGAAAACAATTTTTAGTTGGCGCGCTCAAACCCCATGTAAAAGTCATGAGAATTGCATAGAAGGGCGCACAGCAAAAAGGAAAGGAAAGAGTGAAGAGCACAAGGAGAAACCAAATATTTGAGCAGAACAATGAGAACAAAGGATAAAACTTGTTGTGGGGGAGAGTGTAAGGACAAGTTTTTTGATAAACACAGAATTTTGTGGCTAATATGTGAACTACTTGAACTTTTAGGCGTGTTTTAGACATTCCGGAAATTTTCAAACCTTTGCTTTCTGCAATTATTTTTATTGTTATTATTGTGGCAAGTTATATATCCTTTAAAACACACACCTACAAATTTCTAGAAACACTTTATAGAACGCACCTTTTAAGCACTTGTCGCTTTTATTGTTTTTTTTTTAATATATGTGTTTTTATATTATTTTAGTACTTTATTGTTTAGTCTGTCCTTGCTTAGTTTTTTCTTTCAACTTTTTACGTTATTTTTACTACGAAAAAAATTGAACTTTTCGCCAAAGAAAATCTCAGCTTCAATCCGCAATGTGTTGCGAGCTGCTGGAAAACTCTACGCGTACTGAAGCTCCAATAAGATGAGTGTGTCTTGTTGTGCCTAAGTGTGTGTGTGTGTGTGTGTGAACTACCCACACTGAGCACAGGTTACTCCCCAGCTGAGGCGAAGAAGAGGAGCAGAGAGATAGCGACAGCAGCGAGAGAGAGAGGCAGCTTTACAAAGTCCTGAGAGCGCAGGCAACAGCTGATTTTATAGCCGGTTTTCTATATTTCATGTTTTCAAATGTTAATTCAATAAGGCGAATTGGCAATACGCTCTCTCACACTGGCTCTCTCACTCTCTTTTCAGCATGCACTGAGCAAAAAGAGAAGTGGCTTAAATATGTGAAAAAAATTAGATTTTATCATACTTAAATAATATTTAAAAGATCATTTAAAAGCAACTACCTGACAAAGTTTATTAAAATGTTATACCCATCTCTTTCTCTCTCTTTTTTTGGGCATACACTGTGCAAAAAAAGGTTTTTATTGGAGTAAATATTTTTTGTTGCTTTTATAACAATTTAATGATATTTAAAGACTTTTTTGCAAGAACATTTAACAGAATTTTTCTATATTCTTTACCTTTGTATTATATTATAAAATATAAAAAGAAAATTTTGGAAAATCACAATAAAAATAATATAGAACTATTTTTTTTTTTAATTAATAAATTCATAGCTAAGAAATATAATAAACAAAAGAAATTTTATAATACACTAGAAAAATAAATCAAAATATTAAATAAAAAAAAAATGTATATAAAACAAATTAAATATAAACCAAAAAAAACAATAAAATATATATCAAAAATTATAGTGAACAAATAATAATAATAACGAACTTTTGTTTAATTTATAATATTTTTTTTGTTTTGTGCAGACAAATATTTTTATTTATAAATTATTCTTTTTGCACTAGGATGCAAAACCATGTTTAGGTTAAAAATTGCTAAACAATAAACTAAAAATTAAAAGTAAATTAATTTAAATTTTTTTATTCATTAAACCAATTGAATAATGCAGATTTCAGTTAGAAGTTTCATCTTAAATATTGCCGGAATGTCTTAGTCAAAATTTTGATTGTAAGTTTTAATGCAAACATAAATACTAAATCTGATTATTTTGAATTTTATATTTATTTTTGATAGTTTATATTTGCTATATTATACCCTGTAAATATTTAACTTTTGAGCTGGCAATGCTTAAGATTTTCCTAGAAACTCTCTTGGTATGCAAGTTTATTCTCTATTTCTCACACTTTGCTCTCGCTCAAATGTCCTTAGCTCTCTCGTTTTATTCCTGCGAATTCGCCGTAACCCGCCTACCCAAACCGTAACCCCAATAAAATAATAATAATAATAACAACAACCCTTAGAATAGTTTTTCCCTACAAAACATTTTGTTTGTACCTGCGCAGTGGAAGAATTTCTTCTCTGAATTAATTTTGAAATGAATTTAAAACTACAATTTACACGCGTTTCTTACACATTGGAAAAACCGCTAAAAAGCATTGAACATGTGGCATGTCCCCAATTTAAGGGTGGCCCCCACAAGGGAGGGGATTGGGGGTTACTTAATGCAACTGCAACTGCAACCGCAAAGCGATTCGAATCGGCGGTGCAACAGTAGCCAACAAAGTCGGAGTCCCAACCCAAAGACAAAGAGACAACCCACACTTGACCACAGATGGATGGAATGCAGCTAAACTTGCGACCACAATTCACAGTTTTGTACTATTTGTGTAGTTTATACTCTGTACACAAGATGGTGGTAAAATAGAGTATATTGAATTTGTGGGAGATTTTATGGTTTGAAAGAAAGAATTTTATTTAATAAAACTGAAGCTAGAGCAAGCAACTTTATGAATATATTTATTTATGAAAATATAAATTTATAAAAATATAAAATATATTTCTGATATTTCTTAAAGCAGAGTTGGCAATTTATATTACTTTATGAATATATAAATTTGTGAATTTATGAATAAATGAATATAAATAATATATTTGTCATATTTCTTAAGGCAGTGATGGAATTTAATATAAAAACTATTGATAAAACACTGCCTAAAAAAAATATTTAAAATATCTTTAACAAATAGAATATCGATGCCACAAATTAGCAAAAATTAAAATATCTTTCTCAAATGTACAATCGTTGCGGAAAATTAGCAAAAATTAGTAAGAACCCTCATAGTTTCTATTAAATCATTTGGAATAAATATCTTAAGGCATTATAAATTTAAAAAAAAAATACACTAAATTGTTTGAATTGAAAAATTTTGTCTAAGGATCAGGAAAACTCTTCGCACAGAATTTCAATAAGTGAGATATTTTTCTCTTTTATTTTAAAATCGAAAATACAGGTAAAAGTATGATTTAATTATATAGTTTTAATGTAAGTTTCACATTTATTAACTATAATTAAAACGGATAATATTTATCTCTATTTATATAGATTCGATGGTCGTAGATGCTAGCGCACTCGTTCCTTTTTTTTTTTTGTTATTATATTAATTTTTTGTATAATAATAAATTATGTAATCAAATAAATAATATTTATATATTTATAGCTGCAAAAATTGTATTTCTTGCACATTTTTCTAGCAAAAAATCAGCAACAATGAAAAAATTAGTTGAAAATTTAAATAAATACAATTTTTGCCATTTTTGCCTTATCTTAAATTAAATATCTAAAAACAGAGTATATCACAGTCATTAACTTTGCCTGCTACAACCTGCTTACTTGTCTTTTATATACATTTTACGAGTAGTATTTTGTCTGCAACACGCGTCGTATGAGCAACATCAAGTTGGCAGGCCTGAAGGCCTAAAGCAAAGACCCGTTATGTCTGCTACTGACTGTGGCTTTGATAATAATTATCACTCGCTCGACAGCGACACATGAGAAAGGATTTTCCAGCGCATAATTAGGCACAACTTGTGGCAGCCTGCGAAACGCCCACTTGGACACGCCCACAAATATGTGGCACTAAATGTTGTAAATAAAACTTGGCCGAGAGATGTTTTATAAATAGTTGGCGGTTATATAAATATTTATAGATAAAAATAAAGTTAAAAAAAATAAAAAGAATTTTTTATAAAGAAAAATTGAATTTTTATTCGATTTTAGCTATGGCAGCTATATGATATAGTATTTCGATTTTTATAAAATTTGTGTCAATTATGTAGAACTTAAGAAAATTATGAATCAGTAAATTTGTTTGAGTTTTGTGGGAAAATATAGAAGTTTTCCATACCAAAACTAAATTTTTAATTAATTTTTTTTTTTTTTCTATGGCAGCTATATGATATAGTAAGTTGATCTGGCTGATTTTTTTAAATGTTCTAACTGCAGTCAAAAGTAGCGGCTGTACCAAGTTTTATCTAGTTTGCTCTAGAGAACCTAGTTAATAAATAAAAATAAATAAATAATAATAATAAATAATAGAATAAATTTGCTTATAGATTTTTATACATATTTTAGGAGCTCAAACGCGACTTCCTTTAAGCCATTATATATTTTTTTTCTAAATTTATAATAAAATTTGTATAAACTGCATTTTAAACCATACTTTTTATAAGATAAAGCTCTTTGAAAAAAAATCACCAATTTATAATAAAGTGTTAAAAATCTAACTTTAATTCCGATATCTATAAAAATTCAACTTTTTGGATTATATCTATGATAGCTTTAAGATATAGCAGTCTGATCTTAATCAAACTTGATTAAATAAGCTAATATTAAAATAAATGAGTTCAAAATAAAGCTTTATAACTTTTGTATTCATTATTTAAAAGTTATGAAATTTTGAATAATCATAAAAAATATGTTTTCGTAGCTTAATAGCTATTATAAAAGATATATTTTAATATATAAAATTGCCTATGATTTATCAGAGCCCACATACCAAATTTATTGACATTATTTTGGATAATTTCTGAGTTTATTGGATCAACTTTTATCGAGAATATATATATTAATTTAAATAAGACAGGAAAAAAATTAAATGTTGCCTTCTAGGCAAATATTTATATTTCCACATTCAAATGGAATATTTTTGCTAATTCTAAAATTAATAAAAAATAAATAAATTCTCATAAAACATAATATAATAATTCCATCTTTTTTTCCACATTCAAATGGAATATTCTTATTTATTCTAAAATAAATAAAAAAAAAATATATTTTAAAATATTAAATATCATATGATTTGGAAGAGCTCACATACCAAATTTACTGACATTATCTTCAAAAATTTCTGAGTTAATTGTATAAACTTTTATAGAGAATATATAAATAATTTAAAATAAGGAAGAAAATCGAATATTTCTTTCGAAGAGCTCATCTAATTTCCCACATTCAAATGTAATATTCTTACTTGATAAAAATAAGGAATTCTCAAAAAATATATTATAATAATTTCATCTTTAATCTATGCTCCTGCTGCCAGGAACAACCCTCGTTCTTTGTTTTTTTTTATAAAACATTAAATTGGGTTAAGTGAGTTATGATTATTTCATAGGTGGGCGTGTGTTGTGTATTCTGAATATAAGAAATTGTAGGGTGTTGACTTTTTTAGATCATCCCCCGTCCCCTTTCAAAGGAACTGTCTTCCATGTCCTGCTGTGGCAGGACTCCTAGCGAGGAGCCTTATTTATGACAGCAGGCGTGCCTCCGCTGGAGTTTCCTGCTGAATGGGAATACGCTACACATATATATAAATATATATATATTTATATATAGAGTTAGGGAGACAGAGAGGGGTTGATACGTATGTGACAAAAACAAATTAGAGCTGTGACATTTTTATTGCTATTTAGGCTCCTTGTTGAGGTTATGTGCCTTTGGCCTCACCATATTCAAAAGTTGAATGAACTTTAGTTGTGTCGTGGCACAAAATAAAACAAATGTTTTCTTAACTTTATTGATTTAAGCCTATTCAATTTACAATTGCAAGCAAAGAGACATGTAAATCTATAGACTGACAATATAAATCTGTTAAGAGAGGCAGAAAATAAATGAAATGTGGGCCAGGATTACATAAAAAAATTGACAGCTTAATATTGGCAAAAAGTAAGCAAAATAAATTAAAGCATTTATAAAATTTTATTAATTTAGCTTTTTCCTCAAATTGAGTTGTAATATTGATACTGTAATAATATTAACATGTGAACATATATCCTCATTAAAATTCTTTATTTTAAAATAAATTGTAATATTGAGCGACAACATAAAAATAAAAAAACATTTCATAACTCTTTTTTTAGATTTTTTTCGTTTCACCTTAAAAAATATAGAATTTAAAAAATTTTTCAAAAACCCATTTCATGTCTCTCTAAAAAAAACTTTTCTTTTCACTCAAAAAATAATAGAATTTTTTTTGAATTTTATTTTAAAATCATTTTACCTTTTAATTAATCTTATTAAGAGGATTTTATCGTTTCACCCAAAAATTAATAGAATTTTTTTGAATTTTATTTAAAAGTCATTTCTCCTTTTCATAACTATTTTAAAAAAATGTTCGTTTCACTTTACAAAGTATTGAATATTTTTGAATTAAAAATCATATCTTCTCTTCTTCAAAATATTTTTCATTTCACTCAAAAAATTATTGCATTTTTTGGAATTTTATTTAAAAATCATTTTTAATCTTTATAACTCTTTTTAAAAAATTTTTTTGTTTCACTTAAAAAATGATTGTATAATTTTAAATATTAATTAAAAAGCATATCATCTCTTCTTCACAATATTTTTCATTTCACACAAAAAATTATTCCATTTTTTTTAATTTTATTAAAAAATCATTTCATTTCGTAAATCATTTTGATTCAATTTATTTTTATTTAATTAAAAATTCATCATTTCTATTTAAAACAATTTCTGTTCTCGCTTAGATGAATATTTTTTTTAGAATTATTTTTCAAAATTATAATTGCAATATTTTAAGCTGTTAATGGATCATTTTGGTATATTACTCTTTATCAAAATGTGAATATAACTGAATAATTTTTTTAGCCTTGTATTTGCTGTCCCTGCTTTAAAAAAAAATAAAAAAATAAACATTATACAATTATTATTTAATACTTTAATCTTGTTCTACCTTTAATTCAAGTCATTAAAAATGTGAAGCCTCATTTAGCTCAAGTTGCGCCTAATTAAACATCTTTTGTTGCTTAAACTTAAAGATTTTTCAGCTATGGCCAAAAGGTCAAAGTACCTGCAGTTGAATGTCCTTTTTATGCCAATGAACAGACGGCAACGAATCCTTGAATTGGCTTCATTATTGTACAAGAAAAAAGGACTTTCGCTTTTTGTTGTTGTTGTCCCTTCAAAAGGACGACAACAACAAGTTTTTACGCTTTTCTATTTACTTTGTCCTCCGTCGAGTGTAATACCAAGAAAAACCCAAATAAGGATTACATATTTGTAAATATTATATATTATATATAATACAAATATATATGTTGAGTTTGTATTTTGACAGATGGCACATCAAATTGACCTCTAATAAGTCTTATTAGGTTTTATTTGGGTTTCTTTGCCTCAGTTTGAAAAATGTCTAGACAACAGTTCAGAGTTAGGGTAGAAGTTTCCAGCAGACTCAAAAAGGGCCTTAAAAAAAGGTGGAAAAAGGGTGAAAATTTTTCCAAAGAAAATTGCCAATTTATGAGGAATTGCTGGGTCAGAAAATCCAGATAATTCTGATAATCATAATGCTAAGTCTTATAATAATAATAAAAATAATTTAAAAAAAATATTTTTTTAACTAAATTTTTATTATCTGACGTTTTGCTTGGAATTTATATTTTGCCTACATATTTGAATAAAAAGTTTGGTAACTTCTATTTCTGGAAAAAATTTAAAGGAGTAGCGAAATTGTTTGTAAAATTATTGAAAAGTGAAAAAGTTATAAGAAAATATTTATTTAGTTATTTGTATTTTCCTGTATTTTTCCTGTAGTCTAGTCCGAAATGTGTCCAAAAATATATAAAATGTATTGCATTTAGAGTCCTACTTCACATTTAAACAAAATAAAAATTCATTTAATAAATAAAAATAAAATTTCAAGTTTTATCTTGATTATCTTCCCCGAATATCGCGGAAAAGCTTTTGCATAAGCTTTTAAGCTGAGCTTTTTGCACTTTTAACCGCATTCAGCTATACCTAGTTGCCCGCCTTATCGCCAGATGGCGCCACATTGATTAGAAAAAAACACAAATAAATTTCTTAGAAATAAAATATTTTCCCACACTTCACCCAAGTTTCACACCCAACACATAACAAATACACAATCAATTCGAAAAAGCTTTCGAACTTTGCAGCTTAAAAATCAAAGACACAAACCACACACAGCATGCTTTTTCAAACAGACGAAATTCAATTTAAAAGATTTTTGATAAATTTTTCATTTCACTTAAAAATAAGTTTTAAATATATCTGTAAATAAATGTTAATTAAAAACAATTTCTGTCTTTAACTAGCAGCAATAAACTTTTGTAGATTTCAGCGGCGGCTTTTTAGCAACAACAACAACAATTCAATGAAAAACAAACTTGTTAACATTTTTTTTTATCTAAAATACGTTTTATTCAATTTGGAGCCATACAAGATTTAAGATCAAAGAGCTCAAACTAAAACAAAAACACATAAAATAAATCAAATGCAAAGAAAAACAAAAATCAAAAGCAAATTAAGCAAAATTTGTAAGCCAATAAACAAATAAAACAAAAATAATGGACAAATAAATGTTGCACAATTGTTTTTTTCATGGTTTTTATATAACATTTTATTAATATTAATAATATTTGTTTTTCGTGTATTTATGCGTTGTTTTTGTTCATTTATTAATATTATTTTTATTATTTAAACAATAACATTTATAGAAAAATTATAGCGTAAGTTTTCTACGTAATTAAAATGTAAGGAAAAAATCGTTATAATCATCAACAACATTTTCTTTCTCTCTCTGACAAAACTTAAACTAATAAATTTTGAGCTGAAAATATACAAAGAGATTTATGGAGAAATGTTTTATGATTAGTAAATATACAATATATATAATATATATAATGGTAAATAATTTTTTTTTTTTTTGTTTATAAACATTGTATTCGTTTTTTCGTGAGCTTAGTACAAATTATATATTTTCATATATTAATTAATTAATAGAACATAATTAAGTAAACATTTAAAAAATCATTGGCACAAGTTGCAGTCAAATTAATAATAAAAATGAAATTATTAATTAAGAATTAAAGAAATTATTGCAAACAAAAGAATTTGTTATAAAGAAATTGCCACGGTTAGTTTTTTCGATTTTTTTCATGATTTTTGGATGAATGATAATGCATTTGCACAGTGGTAAAAAGTTTATAAATAATTCTAACAATAATAGAAATGAGAATACTTTTGGTTTATACATAGAAAATAATATATAAACATATGCTTATATTTAAAAAAAAAACTATACATAAATAATATTTTAATATGCATTGCATTTTGCACAAAAATTAATAAACAATTTATGTTTTTTTTTTCTTGCCGCAACAATTTGCTCATAATTGCAACGATAACAACAAATTAACAACAACAAGTTGTGTGTGTGTGTGTAAGGTGTGACAAACAACAATAATTAATTACATACACTGAGCAAAAAAGAATGTTCATATACACTGTTTTGTAGACAAAAGTTGTAAATAATATTTAATATTTCCAATTTTGTGTAATTTTTATACCCAGAATTTTTAGATTTTTTGTTCAAAATATATATGTATATATATTCTGCTCTTTCTCTGTTTTAAAATTATTATTTATTATAATTTTTTCATTTTTTTACAGACTCAAAAGACTATCTTTTTAAAGTAAATGTTTCAATGTCAAAATTCAAATTTCAAAATAAAAACTTATATTTCGCCTAAATTTTAACTAATATTGGAAATGTCAACTGGAATAATATGATATTTTTCAAGTTAAAAATAATACTGAGCATAATATTGTGTTGGATTTAAGCTCAAAAATTAATGCAAAATCTATTTATATCCAAATTTTTTAAAGTTAAATAAAAATGTTTGATTAATGCTTTTAGTTTTAGAAACTTTTTTAAAAAATTTGGGCAAGTAATTTATTACAAATTAATTATTTTTAAATATAGTTTCAGGAATGACCTTATGGAAATCAAAATTGGAAAACTGAGTAATATTTAATGTGTTTTGAATATTAAGCTGATACTGACTAAAATGCCATTTTGTATATATTCAAAATCAAACTTATTAGACTGATATTTTATACTTCTATATATTATTTTCTTGAAGCTGTTTTTTCTGTGGTTATTTAAGAAATTATGATAATAATTATTTTTAAATATTTAACTGAAACTGATTTAAATGCTTATTTAAAAACAGTTTTTAAAGACTGAAATTTATAACTTTTATTAATTTTTTTAAGCTGACTTTCTCTGGTATTTTAATAAATTTAAAAAAATATATATTTTATAAAAATTTCAGGTTTTTAAATATTTTGTTAATAAATGTACTTGAGTTATGTGAATGACTGTTAAAAATCTAACTTTTCAGACTGCTTAACCACTCTAATTAATTTTTTTTACTTTACTCTTTTTTTTGTGTAATAAATTTTCAAAAAAATATATACATATATGTATTTTACAATATATTGTAACATTTTAATTTCTATATATTTTCTAAATATATTCAGTCAAATTCAATATAATTTTTTTAGAATACGGAGTGTATGTTGTTTTTTTTTGCTCAGTGTATGCATCAACAATTAAATGGCAGCTACAACAGCTCGGAAAGTGAGACTTTTGTGTCAAGTCTCAAGTCGCTCTCAGGTGAGCGCAATTGCAATAATAATAATCACACCAATTACGATTAAACACAATGTGAGCAAATCGTTGGGTGTAATCAGGCCCACGGTGCAGGCGACAAGTACGTGCTCGAGTGTTGTCAAACCGCCATTGCCCGCAGCAGCAGCACCTGCCCCCTCGCCCGCTGCTGCCCGCACAGTTCGCAGCTCACCGAATACAGAGAGCGCTTTGGTAGAGGAGGAGCTGACGCCGCTGCTCGTTGGCCGTTCGTCGTCTGTCAACGCCGACGCCGACACCGACGCCGGAAATTGTCCTTTGCGACAGCGCAGTCGTGTCTCAGTTTCGTTGGCTTCCCTTCTACTTTCTTCAGGCAGCTGCTCGTTACGTGCTAAAGTATCGTTAATTGGCATATCAATGTTGTTATCGTTGTTGTTATTCGATTTGTTGGCTTCGTCGTTGGTTCGTTGTTGCGCCTCTTGCTCTACTTTGGTTTCGTAATTAAGTTTCAATTCGGAAATGCTTAGATTAATTTGTGGCGTTTCGTAAACGATGCTCTTTCTGCGTGCTGTTGCTGAGTCACATTCGTCAAGTTCATTGTCTTCGCTTTCGTCAAGTTGTGTTTCTTCGAGCAATGCTTTAATTGCATCGTCAATTTCGCTTTCGCTAAGTAGACATTCGTTAAGTTGACTTTCGTTAAGTTCACTTTCAAGTTCGATTTCCGCAAATAAAGCCTCTTCTAGCGCTAAATCAATCAAGTCACTTTCGTTAAATTCAGCTTCAAGTTCTGTTTCGTCAAGTTCTGTTTCGTCAATTTTTAAATCTGCCTGTGGTTCTTTAAGCAACACTTCACGTGTCACATCATATACCGCCTCGCTTAATTTAGCTGTTTCGTCAGGTTTTAAAGTCTCGTCAAGCTGTTTATCTTCTGTCTGTAGCGTTATTTCAGTCTCTTCAACTTTCTTAATAGTTTCATTAAGTTCTGCCTCCTCCCGCAAGCTCTCTAGCAACTCTTCCTCTGTGGGCAAACGTGGAAAATCCCTATTGGCAACTCTGCCAGTCTCCGTAAATGTCTCCTCATCTGCTGACGTAACTGTACTACTTAGCGAAACCTCATTTATATAGTGTTCCCTAACCTCAAAGCGACTATTGTAGCTGGTTTGTAGCTCCAGCGAGGCATTGGCCTGGCTAGCTAAAGGAAAATCAGCCAGACTGGCATTACCCGAGTCCGGGTTGGACGAAGTCTCCTCTAGCGAACTTAACGAATCAAATTGTGTCATGGAATGGGAAGGCGGTACAGCAACGGTTGCTGCTGCTGCTGTTGTTTCGTTAGCTTCCAGCTCATTTTTGTTCATTATAATATTAATTTTACTGGCATAAATGCGATTGAAATTGGGCGAAAGCTTTAGGCAGGCCTCCGAATGCTGCTCCTCCGTTTCCTGCTGCAGTTCCTGTTCCTTTTCCAGTTCCTGCTCCAACTCTGGTATGGTTGCTAACTTATAACTATGACTACTACAATTACTAGCGCTACTGTCATTAGTGTTTAAGGTGGTGTTGATTGGAGTAACATCAATTTGTGGATCAAGATCATTCAAAACAGGATTAGTAGCGAGCGTAGCGGGTAGAACACAGCGGGTATTAGTAGCAGCTGTAGCTGTAGAGTTGAACTCTGGAGTTGGAGCGGGTGCGGATGCGGTTGCGGCAGCGGGTATAGCGCCTTTACCTGTGGTTACATGCTGTGCCGGCTGCTGTACCGGCCGTACCGGCTCTTCAATGCCAAATATGGCAGCCAGCTCCTCGCTGGAATTATACTGCGATGGCGAGGAGGAGGAGCGTGCACGTCGTGCACTCACTGGTGTTAACTGCAATGGCGATTGGTCGGTTTGATTTTCACTCGTATTTGTGGTGCAATTGGTGCTGCTCTGTGTATTGGTGCTTAGGGTGCTATTATTTGGCGTCGTCGATTGCACCTCATAGGATGTGGTGCTGAATGTCTTGATGGGATCTGTGCTGGGTGCATCACGATAATCGCTGCTTTGTGATTTAATATAATCACTGGAGGAATACGGATTAAATGAGGTTATGCTCGAAGACATGGGCCGGCTGGCATTTGAAGGACTTGAAGATTTGGCCAAACAATCGCTGCTGGAGCTAAAGGATGAAGCGGTGGTTGCCTGTTGACTGCCAGCACCACTTCCACTGCTCATACTAGGCGCCGTAGTTCGCTGATCATCTGTGCTTGAGGTGGTGGTGCTAGTAATGGCAGTGAAGCTACTGTTGCCACCTCCTCCAGTTTGACGCGCCTGACGCTCACATTCCTGCATAATGCGATCAATGTCCTCCAAGGTTTGAGATTTGGCCTGCGCACGGGTCAACTTCGGTTTGGCCTCTGCAATGATGGGACAAATGAGAGTGGCATCAGCTCCAGCTGCTGCAGTTCCATCTATGCTCATATTACAGTTGACAGCTGCGGGCAGATTATCATAATCCATCGATGATGATTCACTTGCCAATTCGCTTAATTGTCGCATGCAACGCTTGGCAATGGCCTCAATTTTATCCGATTGTATGGGATCCAGTTTCTTGATGAGATGCGGCATCACCAGCTGTGGTTCTCCTCCATGTGTTGTCTGTTTCACCTGCAGCGCCTCGTGCACCACCACGGGCGGCTCTGTGGTCACAATATCCTTGAGTATCTTTTCGCATACGGCATTGGCAGCCTCGGAAACTTCATCGATGGCACGTATTAGTTTCACTTCCTTTTGCAGCTTGCGCGGATTGGGCTGTTGCTCTTTGTCCACTATTACTTCACCTTGGTCTGGCAGCGTCTCTAGCAGCATTTGGCCACAACGCTTGGCTGCCTCGGATACTGCCTCAATTTGTTGCAGCTCCTTTTCCAGTTTTTCCTGCTCCGCATTGAATTTTGGCCTGGCTGCTGTGATTAAAGCCTCCTTGCGCAACTCCTGCAGCTCCTGGGTTAACTTAAGGCTGCTTGCCTGCGCATCTTGTGCCAATTTATTCAGGGCATCCTCCAGCAGAGGCTCCGGGGTCATACTCTTGCGTGGTGCAGCCACAGGCGGCTGCTTGGACGTCTCCAAACGCTCCGGCAGCTGTGCAATGGCGCCAACCTGACTGGGATGTCTAAAGGGCGCTTGAGGTTTCTTATTATTCAATTGCTCCTCATCCTGCGCCTTCAGTTTGCGCAGTAAGTCCAATGTAGCAGGCACATCGCTGGCATTGCTACTCTCCCCAGCCAGATTGGACATGGAACCAGCGCGTTCAATGCTGCGTGTTAGCTCCATATAACTAGACAAATCTCCACCCGAAGGTTTCGCTGCATCGCGTTGAATAAGATTATAAATATTCGCAGATTGAGTTCTTGTAGCGCGTTGTTTCTTCTGCATGGGATACATGGGATAGTTGGACTTTGGACCAGGTGGATCCTTACGCAATGCACGCACTGCCAAATCATCTTTAACTATGTCCGGTGAACCACTTTTCTTCTGCTCCCGCACCGGTTCCACATGCAAATAATCGCTTTGTGGTGCGGGCACAATTGGACCCACGGGTATGCCAAATGGTGGCTGCTTCTCCGCATTGCTGCGATGCTGTAAATTGGCCAATTGCAGATTACGATAGGCCACATCATCACGCACTGGATCCGGTTCTCCAGCAGGCGAATCTTCGTCATCATAGTCATCCGCATGAGCCAAGGCAAACTTCTCAAAGTCACTGGGCGTGGGCACTCGTGGCTTGGCTTCCATTTTAGGCTCCTGCTTAGGCTCTGCGGGTTCACTGAGTCCCAAGGATTTATATATAGCTTCCAGCTCATTGATGGCCTCCTCCAAATTGGCGGGTTTCTTGCGTGGAAAATATAGCGGTGGCGCTAGAACTGCGGGCGCGCTGGCTTTGCGTTCGCTAAAGATTGCAGCGGGCGCCTGTTGATGCTGTTCCCGTTTCTCGGCCACGTATTCCTCATATTTGTTGGGCAAATCCTCGCCAGAACGACGCTGTTCCCGCCTCTCCTCATATTTATGGGGCTGCTGCTGATAGTGCACATCACGATGTCGTATTTCTACTTGATTCTGGCTGGGATTAATGCGCAAACTGCCGCATATAATATTTTGTGGCTCTGGAGCGGCGGGAGTTGAAGCCGGCGCACGTTTAGGCTTTTGCACCTCGGAGTACATGGGCATGGGATAACTGCGTAGCTCGCTCAGCCTGGAGCTGGATATGGAGCGTGGTTTGGCTAGGGTTTGGTGGGTTTGTTGAGTTTGTTGTGGTGTTGTCCAGTTTTCATTGGGCAGACCGCTCTTGGAGGTGCGCAACACGCCACTGGAAGCGGGTGGATCAAGTCCTGCTGCTCCCGCTGCTTCCAGCATATGTATGGGCTTTCTGGAACGCGGCGTTGCATCGGCCACATAATGGAAATCTATAATGCCATTGGGCAGCGATTTCTTGCCAGGCAAAGCATTACGCTCCGAGCGTGTTATAAAGCGACGATGATGTGGTTGTTGTTGTGGATTAATCGGAGCACTTGCTATGGAGCTACCAGGCTGAGAGTTCAATGAATGCACAGATTGATAATGCGGCTGTGTTGGCTGCCAAATGCGATCATCCGACACACAACGTCCACTCTGATCGAAGGCATAAGAAACGGGACGCAAATCGCCGGAACTGGAGCCCATGTGGCAGACGCGTCGCAGTGGATCCCTTGGCGGTGGTGGCGGTGGCAAGGGTTTACTCTGCATGCGTCCATTCACATTCTGCAGATGTATGTGACTATCATAGCTAATGCTGCGTTTGCCATCGCTCTGAATGGAGTTTTGAAGGGATCGAGTTGTGGTTTGAGGTTGCCATTGCACATAGGCTGAGGAGGAGTTGGAGATGGGTGCGGCAGGCACTGCAGCCTGGTAGATGGAGAGGGGTAAGGGCTGCGTCTTGTAGCGCTGTTGCTGTTGTTGCTGAATCTGGGGCGGCACACCGCCATGACTAACCTCACCATCCCGGGATAAACGCTTGTAATAACGTTCATTGCGAGCGGCGCGACTGCGTCGACTTTGTCCAGGTGGTACACCAAATAAAGCCTGACCACCGCTGTGTATGCTCTCATCGCTGCGATATTTGGAGAAGGTTGAAGAATTCAATGATATTAACTCCTCCTCGCTGGAGTGACCACGCGGTTGATTTAAGGGTCTAGGCCCACGCTGAGCAGAGCGCGATTTAGGAGCTACAGGATGAGCCGGATAACCTGCCTCCAATTGCTGTTGTGTCAAATACATTCTGCGATCCAATGAATTACTAGAACGATTATAATAAGCTGCTTGATTTTGATAATAAGGTTCGACAGGTGTCAACATTTCCACGGGCAAAAAGAATTCGTTGTCTATGTGCGGTGCAGGATGAGCTTGAGCCTGATTTGGCGTTACAATATGATCAAAGGCCATTGTTTTGGATTTGCCATGATGTGTCTTGGATTTGGGTTTCGTTGAGCTTTGACGTTGAGCTGGCACAAAGCCAGCTTTGCGATCCTCCTCACTGGAACTGGCGCTGCCTGTTGTCGCATCCTTTTTCTTACTATTATTATTATTACGAAATAAACGACCAAAGGACCATTTTTGTTTATTGGATAATTGTTGTTGGGAGGATCCATTCATATTGCGCAGACGTTCCATATCCAATTCGTTGTTGTCTTCTGTTATTGTTGTTGTTGTGTTATTGTTGTTAACTTTTGTTGTGTCGTCAGCGCTGTGTCGTTCATCGGTTAACTGCAGCTCTTTGGGCAGCGGCAACTGAGGACGCCAACTTGTTTGAACAGTCTACAAAGAGAGAGAAAAAAAAATATATAAATTAGTTAGGCGGCAAAATCAAGATAAGTTTTATTTAAACATTTGTTTTATTTGCACTTAACAACTATTGTTGTTGCTCGACAAAAATAAAAACGATAAGATTTCATTATATTAACTTGGCTCAAAAGACCCTGAGATAAGCGAGCTATAGATACAACAACTAAGCCAAACCCAAACCAAGCAAACTAACTAAAGCCTGCTTTGATGAGCCCTCTAAAAAGATTAGTCTAAGATTTCGAAAATGACCTAAGAAAAGTTCAATGTGCTAAGAGAAATAAACTGGAAAAACTTTTGAGTAAGTTGAGCTCAAGTTTAAGTCAAGAATAAAGAATAGATTAACAAAAAAAAAAGATAGTCAGGGATATAGGATAAGTAAATTAGTAAAAAGATATACAAAAAAAAATTTTAAAAATGAAAAATAAATGTAAATAATATATTCCTTTTGTGACTTAAATAAATTAAAAAAAAAAAATTTATAAAAAAAAAATTTATAAAAAAAAAATTTATAAAAAAAAAATTTATAAAAAAAAATTTATAAAAAAAAAAATTTATAAAAAAAAAAATTTATAAAAAAAAAATTTATAAAAAAAAAAATTAAAAAAAAAAAATTTATCAAAAAAAAAATCTAATGAAAACAAAAAAATTATAATTTTTTTCATTTTTTTTAAGTTGCAAAAGGAATATATTATTTAAAATTAATTATAACATTATTTTTTAATATATAAATATTTATTTTTTTTTTAATTTTAAAAATGTTTGAAAATATTTTTATTAAGTTCGTTTTGGTTTTATTGTTGAGAAAAAATATGTAGCAAATAAAGAAATTATTGCGTTGTTTTATTTGTTATTCAAAAATAAATATTATTGTGCAAGTTTTATTTATTTAGCCCAATTTATTAGAAAATATTGCAAAAATATTAAATAAAAAATTAAATAAAAATAATACATAATCGTTTCGGTCTTCTAAATCTACTATTTAAGGATTTAAATTGAAATAAGAAATGTAAAATAACTTTTGCTTTCAATAAAAGAATAAAAAGCTAAAAATAATAAATCCTTATAATTTTTTGAATAAAAAACAAAAATAATTGTTTTATTCAGACCTTCAACTGAAAATTTCCATTAAACTAATATAATGCAACTTTAATTAAATAATTTAGAATTACTTTTTAGTATGAAAAATATTTATATTATTTATTTAAATTATCATAACAGTTGCAAGTACGGTTCCTGTTATTAAATTAAAATCATTAAATTGCATTAAGAATATTAATAAAATTATATAATGCAATTTAAATTAAATAATTGAGTATTATTTTTAAATATTAAAAAGCATGACAAATATTTATATTATTTATTTATCTTGTTAAATTAAATGCATTAAAAATATTTAGAAAATTATCAGGCAGTCAAAAAATCTTAATAGTGATACAACAAAGTTTAATCTATATTTTAGATTATTATAGAACCTATTGAAAGTTTTGATTTTTCTTCTAAAACATATTTATCTCATAGAAATATTTATCTCTTTTATAAAAATTTTTTACAGCATCTTAAAAGCAACTTCTTTATAAAGAGCATCTACGAGCCGTCTATTAATGACTCAAGTTAATTTCTTGTTTTATTTTTAATGGCCTCACGTCGTTTACATGACAACTACATAGATAACTTGTAACCAGGGTCGTTGGTCTCTCTATCTCTATCAGTTTGAGGGCTTTGGGACTCAGGTTGAATATTTTTTTGCTTTTTGAGCACTTGGCGCACTTAGTTAACTAAGTATTTCAGCGACTTTGCAATTCTTTATCAATCAAGCGAACAAAAATTTACATACAGCTCCCACGACAAGAAAACTGAGCAAAAAGTGTTTTTTTTTTTTTTTGTTCAAGACGGAAGCAGCTCATTATCATACAATTTAGATACTTAACATAATACTAATTGTTTCGCAGAATTTAGCAACGCTATAAAGAGAAACCAGAGCGAATATATCTTATCAAACAAACGCTGATGTGAGTCAAGTTAAATAAAAGATAAAGCTAACTTTATATATAGCAAATTTAGCAACATAAATCATGATATATGCTATTATAGTTTCCAGTTCAGAAAACTATTTAATCTTATCTCAATTTCCAATAAAAACCCTCATTAGTTTCATTTATTCTTGCACACTTCACACAGCATTTTAATTTTTTCAATTTTATTTCATTTTCAATTAGTTTCGAATAGACAAATATTATACAAACAAAAATAAACGAAATTGCGTGTGAAATTCAATTTCTTTTTTCTCGCTTTATTTGTTTATGTTATGGTTGGAAAAAAAAGCTCTAAAATTGGGCGTGGGATTCATATGGTTTGGCTGAGGCATCATTTCCGTTGCTGACGCCATTGAAAAGATCTATCTGTGTGCTCTGACGATCTTCATCTGAACATATATCAGATATAAGACACAAAAAGAAAAGGGTAACACTTGTGTCTCATAAGACAAGCGTCTGAAGGGCTTATTATAAACAAATAAACATACGATAAGCATAAACAATGAAAGATTATGATTCAACATTAAATTGACATTTGATATGCTTGAAACTTGAAGTTGAAGGCTGCAGAACTTAAAGCTACAAGTGCTAATTGAGAATCAAGAAGATCAGACATATTATAGATCAATAATCAAGCGTAGATAAATAATCATGCGTAGCTAGAATTATATTAAAAGTAAGCACTTTTAAAGGGCAAGAATCGAAAGTGAAGATGAGCAAAAAAAAATAAACTAAAAATTTTATTTGATTTATTGATTCCTTTAAGAACTTTGTCAATAGAAAAATTAACAAAAATATTGTTTCATTTTTAAATATTCCAAGAGCTGGCAAAAGATCAATTCAAGACATAATTTCTCACTTTAGTTATCTTAAAATTTTAGTAAAATAAATAAGTACTCATAAGTTAAGTAATAGTAAAAGTAAGCAATTTAAAAGGGCAACAATTGAAAGATAAAATAATTATTTGCTTTAATTCAAATATTAAAGAATATTCCGTCTAAAATATTGTCAAAAATTGTTTGGAAAAAATGTTCAAAAATAAAACCCAAATTTTAGATTATTTATGAGCTGGCAAAAGATCAATTGAACACATAATTTCTCATCGTAACGGTCTTAATAATTCTGTAAAATAAATAAGTACTCATAAGTTAAATAATATTAAAAGTAAACACTTTTAAAGAGTAATAATCAAGAGCCAAAATAATCATTTGCTTCAAATAGAATATTAAAGAATATTCCGTCTAAAATATTGTCAAAATTGTAAGGGAAAAATTTACAAAAATGTAGTTCATATTTTAGATTATCTATGAGCTGGCAAAAGATCAATTGAGTACAAAATTTGCCATTGAAGTTCTTCCAAAAATTCGGTAAAATAAATAGGTAATCATAAGTTGAAGATAGTAAAGAAGATTTTACAAACTTTTCATCCATGAAAAAGTTTGACAAAGATTTCTGAGTATCGATAGATATTTTAGAATCTAGATAATTCTTTGATCTTTGCAAGACATTTATTTGATAATTTTAGTTAAATGCTTACACAAGAGCACAGAAGAAAAGTTGATGACAAAAATAGCGAATTTTTTAAATAGATTTTTACAAATTTATAATTTTTTTCAAAAGTTTGAAAATATCTAAGAAAATCCATAAAAATTAGGAATCAATCTTTGATCTCTTTACAGCATTCTGCAAGTACTTAAAAAGATCAAATTTCCGCTTAAAATATTCAGAAAATATATCTAAGCATATATTCGAAATTTAACTGCAAAATACTCTCTCACAAATTTGTCAGTAAATCATAATAAAAGTCTCCATAATTAGTTCCAACACACTTTGTCAAAACAAACAACTTCTGGACAACATTTCAACACAATTTTCAACACGTGTATTTTTTGTGGTCATCATTATAATGCCTACAACAGTTCTACATAATGATTTATAGACTGCAATATAAAGCAACTTGTGATTCTTCTTGAGACATATTAAAAAAGCTACGTGACTCAGTTTAAAGTTAAATAAAAATTTCAAAAAAACATTTTTTTTTTTGATATTTTTTCTGGATTTATGTAAATTACAAGGGAACTTTTAAATGCGAATTCGTAAAAAAAAAAAAAAAAAATTTATGGCATTGCAGACAGCTGCGTAATGTTGGGCAAGATGCCAAGGCACAAATCACTCATACGCAGTGTGTAACGCGTGTCTATGGCGTAAGCAAAAGGAAAACACAATAGAAACAAAAACACACACAAAAAACTATAAATAAGCACACACACACACAACTCTAAAGAAATTTGAGGTTTTTCTTAAAAAACAAAAAGAAACCCAAATTCTAATGCCGCAAATGGCAAAACACAATTGTAAAACATTGCGGAAAAAATTGTATGTGAAAATTTATAAATAAATTAAGCTTCAAGTGGGCAAAAAAAAAAATTAGAAATTTACGCGCGTTATATTTTACTATATAGCAAATATATATTTTTTTTTTTATAATAATGCCACGATCCGTAAGCGTTCCGGGCCAAACACACGTCTCGACTCAACTGATAGGATGGGAAAAATTGTGCGATCGAACACACAGTCCAAAAAAAAGCTTTGAAGGCAAAGCTCTCTTAATGCTCTCCCAAAGAGAGCTTGTTCTCTAGGGAGACAGCACTTAAGAGAGCATATTAGGCACTTAAAGAGCAAACACACAGCAGCCAAAAAAAAAAACAAAAATTCAATTAAGTAAATAGTAACAAAATTAAATTGATTTTCCATTTAGTTTAGAGATCATTAAAATTGTATTAGCCAACGCGTTGTGTGTCAATGAACTCAGAGAATTTAGAGTAACCTAGAGAAAAGTGTTATTGGCCCTCAGAGTGAAGACATTTAATTAATGGAAAAATTAATTATACTCGAAATACAATTCAATTAGGCTGCCCATATAAAGAAAAATATTTTTTCCAGGTGAAAAATTTAAATGAAAAAGTTCTGATGCTCAATCTTACTCACAGATTTATACTATAAAAATATTTATATATATCAAAAAGTAGCTCTTGAAAAATGTGTCACCTTTGTTTTGGCTGTCGCTCAAATTAACAGGATCATTAATGTCATGAGTCTTTACATGCCCGACATGAATATAAAATGAAAATGTGGTTGCGACCCAAAGTAATACCGATGAGTGTATATAAAAATAGATTTTGTACTCGCATAAAGGTGAGCAAGAAATAAGAGATATATATTTACAGGTAGTCAATAATGTATACCCTCGAAAACTAAATGTAAAATTGATTTTTTATATGGCGGCTATATATTGAAACATTAAAATAAGTTCCATAAATCATTATTAAGTGTGGTTTCTAAAAAAAAAAATATATATAAAAAAATATATAAAAAAAATATATATATAAAAAAATATTATAAAAATCAATTTTCCTTAAAAGTTTGTGCAATGATCCAAAAAAATTAACACAACTTTTTAGTTAGACCTTAGAACAAATTACTTTCAATTAGAAAAAATTTAGACAGATTGACAGACTAAAAATCAAAATAGAAACAGAATTTAAAGTCACATATTTTTACTGTAATGCGAAGATATATAGTATATATAATTCTTGTTTTTGCGCTAAGTTGAAAGTAAAAGTAAAATTACTTTAAAGTGGGCGAGAATTTTGTCGCTCTCTTTGCCGAACTAAATATAGCATAGAAATTTGCTATATATAGATGCTATATTGGTATATATAATATATATATATTTATATATCTGTGTGTGTTTATAAGAGAGCCAAGGAATATGGGTCAGTGGGCAATTTTGGCAAAGTTCTTAAATTCTTGCTGAAACAGAAAAAAAGAGAATTTCTCATTATATGGAATAGTTTAAAATCTACAATTAACACATTGAAGTAGACATTTGAATAATTTATTCTTTAACATAAAATGTCAACCCTCATCAAAGCAGATAAATAAACTAAAAACATGAACTTTAATTCTTTGAAATTCATTTGATTTTTGTGTGTAATAAATTCTCACAAATTGTTTGCTGATTTCTTAAGCAATAAACATGCAAATAAATAAAAATTTGAATCTTAATTAAAATGGCAAACGATTTGCAGCTGTTCAATTGAAAAGTTAATGAACTGAAACTTTACTTATTTCTGTTGAATTAAAATTTTTTATTTATCGAATTGCAAATGCAATTTATAAGTAAAAGTTTAATTGCTTTTACCTGATTTCGAGTGCACGAGAATTTGAGTTAATATTTTTTGCTATATTTATATTTTTATGACGTTGAAATTAAATGCTGATTTCTGTATTTATAACCGAATTTATTTCAAATTTTTTTTTGTAAATTATTAGCCGCTTGTGAAAGTATTTCAACAATGCCAAAAACTGGAAATTTTAGCAAAAAATTTGAGTTAGAAAGCAGCAAAAAAAAAAGTTAAAAATTTAAACACAATCATGCTTATCACATTATGTAAAATAAGTGGGAATTAAACAATCAAATGCGACTGGCAGATGCCCTGTAAAAATATGTTTTATACCTCTAAAATGCTGACTGTAATTTATTTTTATAAATTTTCAGAGTTTTGGTAATTTTAATTGATAATTTTAAATATTTTTATAACAAATTTGCTCACTCTAACTGGACTATTCAGTAAGTTATAAAAACATCTGATATCTGAGAGTCTAAGATAATATTTATTAGCTTTTGATATGTGAGAATAAAGACAATAAATTTGCTGATTTAAATTGTCTAAACTCGCAGTTTGTTGGCTTTAAAATGAGTCAACTGGCGGGTGTTTTATAATACAAATAAATATAAATAAAATACTTTATAGACTCTAAAATCTCCTCCAACTTAACTTTATCAAGCCCTCTTTACTTAAAGTATGCTTAAAGGGTATTAAAATAGCTTTTAAATATCTTTATTAGTTTAATAAGCTTCCGAAGTCCATATAATTCTAAAGAATTTAATTTGAATAGACAGAACTATGACCCATATATACAATGTGAAAGTTTATATTGATAGTTTTTTTTTTCTAAATTTTTTATTTTCTTTTTTGGAGTTCATAACAAAATTACATAATAAATCGCTGCGGGCTTATATCGCAACACATAAAACGAAGAAAAAATTGATATTTTTGATAGACAACAAGTGGTTGGATTGTGTTTGACCCTTTGGCCACTTTTTGGGGCGTGTTTTAATCAAAGTTTTTTTTTTTTTTTGGAAAATGTTTCCACTTAGTGTGTGGATAAGGCGTTGAGCTCGACACGCCAACTGCTTATAATGAATTAGGGATGCTACAACAAGTTGCATGAACGCGCCGAGTTCTGGGCCCATGCATAATCTTAACTAATTTCGGAGACCCAAAAAACCTTTTAAAAAAAACAAGAAATAGAAAAAAAATGTTTGGGGTCAATGACAGACCCTAAAAAAAAGCCAAAAAAAAAAAACAAAACAAATGAACACTGTCCGAGTTGGTCAACTGGAAAAAAGGAGTTAAATGTCAAAAAAAAAAAGAAAATTTTGATAGGAGGAAAATCTGAGAAAAATTGAAAAAAACCGGGGGAAAAAAAAAATTTGTTTTCTTTATGCACAGCACGTGTTGCATGCATTTTCCAGGGGCAGGGTGAGCAGGGCAACAGAGGAGGGAACGAGGGGATTAGACCAGCTTACGGCAATTTGTGGCAACATATTTTGTTTATGCAGCGGCTGTAATGATCAGTGCGTGTTGTTGTTGTTATTGTTGTTGCAACATTATGCATTGCGTGAGTGAACAGCAGAAGTAGGAGGAGGAGACAGGGGTAATAGCGCAGACAGGGAGGCATTGCAACAATCGGGGTTAGTGATGGCACCAGGAAGTTTAGAGCTGCATATTATACTATGCACAAGTTATTGTTTGTATTTTTTTTTTTGTTAATTTTCTCGCATTTTTAATTATGAAATTGAATTTTTTTTCGTGGGTGTAGATTATATAAAAGGGTTGCCAACTGTTTGGGAGAATAGCGGGAGAAAAGTGTGAAATGTTGAGGTTAATAAACTGCTTTAAATATATATGTACTATAAGCAGGAAAGAACAGCTCTTAGGGTAGGTACGTAAGTTTTTAGATATATGCGTTTGGAATAAATTTGAATACAAAAAAAACTTAATTTTCGACCGATTTTTACTAAAATAGTAGTCCGATTTTAATAAAATTTGAATAATATGTTTAAAGCAACAGAAAATTACGAAATGTAAAATTTGATTAAAAAATCAAGAAAAACAAAAAAGTTTTTCATACAAAAACAAAATTGTCAACTTACTATATTTATGACAGCTATAAGATATACTAATCCGACTGTAAAAAATTGGATAAACAATGCATCAAATTATATTTGAAATTTATTTTCTACTTATTAATGTAAAAATTGCAATATAAATAATTATAATTAAAAAACTCCAAAAAAGAAATTCACAGACAATTTCAATTGAAATTCTTTTTTTCTTATTCAAGTACAAGTAATTTCTTATTTAATTTTCCTACACTTGGCACATTATTATCACGCAAATTAAATATTAAAAAGTTGTCTACATTAAAAAGAGCTCTTTAATTATTTTTGTGCAATTTCATATAACATAAACAATTCTGGCTTACTTGTGATTATTTTTGCATATAAGAAAACAAACAAAAAACAAACTGAAATCGGAAACTTGTCGCTTTCATTTTCAAATGCTCGGGCCAATGAACTTGAATGTCCAAAAAAAGATGTTGAAAAAATCAAAATTTGACACGCATTTTGAAGAGAAGAAATGTGTTGAGAGAAGCGCTCAAAGTGGAACTAGAGTTGGCCTATTGGTTTGATTATACAAACATATATGTATATTGTGCGTTTTAGTTATACAAACATTTTTCAAAAAAATATATAAAAAAAAAAAACTTTCACTGAATTGTCATTAATTTTCACCCAATCCGAACGCCAGAGGGCGCCACAAGCAGCATCTAAATCGATTTTTAATTGACGCCCCTTTGAAACAAAATATATATAATATATATATAATGTGCGTTTGTTTCATAAGTTTAATATGATCTGAAAATTATTTGACTCGACTAATTTGTAGCATTTATTCATTTTATATAAATACAAAAATTTACATAATTACGCAAATGTGTTGAAAAGTTTTGTATATCCAAGGCTTATGATATTTGATATGCGTTTAGAGACGTGGGAATATTTTATCTTATGAATGAAATGACAAATGAAACAGGTGAACTAGTCCATTTATATGATAAATGTGATTTCGAGTTTTCGTATTTAATTAACAAACTGACAACTCAGCTGTCTCTTCAACTTGGGCAGAACAAAAACTGTTCTTTCTTCTTATTCAAAACTTGTTTTATTTTTGTTTTCTTTTTGTGTAATTAAAACATCAAACCATGTAATTTTTATGGACTTTTCCCCCGTATCGGGAAGCTGAACAAATACTGTTAAAAGAACACATATAGTATATATAACAAGAGTGTAAACTTCAGTATCTACAGGTTAAAACAATTAATGAAGTTGTAGTTGAACATTTGACTAGAAGTTACCCTGTAATGAGGTATAGAGTACTCCGAAGTAGTTCAGTATTCCATCTTTATCAAATTCATAAATTAGATATGAAACTTGCATTAAAATATACATCAAGATTCCCCAGATTATTTATACCTCCGATTCCCAAATAATATCAAATAATTTATGGTTGAATATTTAGACTACAGTTTTTAGGGTTGAAAATAAGAATTTATAGTAATAAATTTTACTACTGCGGGATTTTTTTCTACGCTCTAAGTACAACCAGATTATCTTAAAATTTATTTCCTTTAATTTTTTTTTAATTTATTAACTTAGTGAGCATTACTTTTCGAAGAAAAAACTATTTCTCTTCCATACATAACTATTTAATTCGACAATATTAAAATAAAGTCTGAACTGTATACATATAAAATATGGCATCTCTCTGAAGTTTAAAGCAGTTTTAATTTTTGTTCTAGAATATTTATATTTTCTACAGATATATGTGCACGTCACATACATTTCTTCACATCTATACCATTCACTTTACATCATTTTGTTCGCTACAGGGTATTTACAAAAGGCAAGCGGCATATCTTATCGTCTTATATAAACAGCTCTCTTTCTCTATACTCTGTTTAAAGATCATAAAGCGTAACATTTTCTTTAAACAATGCAACTTTTTGCACGCTTATTAAGTTATTTATTTTTTTCAGTATTTTTATTATTTTTGTTATTTTTGATATTTTTTTTTCCTTCTTATTTTTGTCAGTTTAACAAGCCAAGTTAACACGTTTGCGACCGAGACTTTGAGACTGTTAAAAGACCTTGACCCAGCGCATTTGAAGCGTGTTCCAAACCTTAATGTTAAATGGGCGTTTACCGGAATTACTTTGCTTGTTTACTACTTTAAAATAATTGTTTTTATTAAATTTATACAAATTCTGCACTAACAAATTCGTTTAAAGATTTTTTGGCGCACGCAAATTGTGTGAGAAACGTGCGGCGTCTTTCTCGAGTCTTCAAAATTATTATTTCCGTAATTTTATTTACGTAAATACTGAGTTTATTTGCCATGGCCCCAAAAAAAAAAAAGGAATAAAAATCCCATGCACTTGTTTATATTGCACAAAAATACAAAAATTCAAGCATGTGAATATATATTTTTGGCAAATGATGTTTGAGTTGTCTGTGCAGCAGAGATGAGAGAAATATATTTTCATAGACGGTCTATTTAAATTTAAATAACTTTTTTAGTTATAAAGCGATTGTAGTGGAATTTTTAGAATAAGCAGTTAATAAGCTTAATAATATACAGCCTTTCAGAACTGTTGCTTTATAAATGAGATTTTAGCTTATTCAGTAAAAAAAAAAAAAATTGTGTTGAATCTTGCAATTAGTTACGTTTTCTATAACTATTTATTTATTATGAGTTTTTTTTATTTAAATATAGCTCTATAAATGAGAATATTATTTTTTTTTTTGTATAGAAAATATTTTTACAAATATTTCTTGCAATTTTTTAAAACGCACATAACATTTTAATTTATTATGGCATTGTTCTGAAATTTGTAAAATAAGTTAATAACATGTTTAATTATGACTGGAAAAGTGATGAACAAGGTGAATTTAATCTTGGGTGTTTTTTGCAAATTGCTAAATAACTATCACATTTACTGACCGATTTGGACAAATTTATACTTAAAATATTCGCAAAAGAATTGTCTAACATTATAAATCTTAAAAAGTATTTAAACGAATTTTTTAAATTTTTAAAAGATCAATTGAAATTCAGCAATTTTTCAAAAATGCAAAAAAAGTTCACATTTTTCAATTTTGAGGGCTTGTAATGGCTTTAATTCTTATTCGTTCTGCATAAACGGCATACCATTAGAAAGGGGATACAATTATATATTGGATTGTGTAACATTATTTAAGTTCAAGTAAGATCTAATGTAGATATGAACAAATAAGTCGAAAGACTGCCAAGAAACTAGCTATTCGCGGTTTTCTCGAAAACCATTCTTTGAATAAATGGTTTGCATTTTTGAAATCAGCGCCCAAAAATACATCAAAAAAAGTATATGAGAGCCCAGCTCCTTTTTTGCTGTAAACTAGTGTAATTAGTTTATATATGCACATGCCAAATTTTATAGCTTTTAAATACTCTATAAATTAATATAAAGTTAATTAGTTAAGTCAACGAAATCTTTGATAAATCACAATATTAACAAGCTCAGCACTGTTGCAGTCTTTTTAATATATATATATATATATATTTTTAATATATATTCCACACTGTTTAGTTTACTTTTCTTCAAATTTTTTTTTCAATTTTGCGCTCATGTTTATTTTCACAAAATTTTCAATTTTCATTATCTTTTTTTTTCGCTTTTCTGACAGCAGTCCTGAAATTGTACATTCTGGGTCTTGGCAGTACAAAAAAAAAAGAACTTAAAGATGAGCAAAAATTGTGTATATAACATAAATATATATATATATCTAAAGTTAATACTGAACTATTTAAAATATATATATGTATATACCTGCAAATTGTTGTTAATCAAATGTTTTTCGTATGATTCATAAAAATCATTCACACCGCATTTCTCTGTTGATAAATCTCACATGAATTCAGTTTATATATATATATCTAAATGTTTGTTATGATATAAAAATTGATGATTTTTGGCATAGATTTAAAAAAAAATAAAAAAATATAAGTAAATATAAATATAAGAGCGTGGCAAGGCCAATTGGCATGTGATGTGGTTTAATCATTTCGATATGGAAAATAATATAACACACATATTGAAAGTCGTTAAGGAAGCAAACAATTTGTTCCACAAAACTATTTAGAACTGCCATAAGCCATAAAAAATATGAATATCATATGATAATTGAGAGAGCGGCTTTTACATCCTTTGAGCGAAGCCAAAACCGGAAGCAAACATTTTGCATTTCCGTTCAACTTGTGGCCATAATTACGCACAGGTTAATTGAATAGCCACCAGGTTGTGTATATATTACCTGTAATCACAATATCATATATGCTTATATAGAGGGGGATGCTGAATTATATATACAATGATTAAAGTGAACTTTCAATCTTCACAGTTCGACAGACTGTGAAAATAAATTGAACACGTGTGGAAATTATGACAATCTGCCTGAACTCCCCTCGATTGCCAGCCTTAGTCACAGCAGCAGCCCTTTTTAATTGACAGCTTTTTAATGCTCTTACTGAGTGTATTCTAATTTTGTCACAAAAATGATGAGTAATGCATTAAAACTGACTTTAAAATGGACTATATAGCTATGTGCATCTATTTGTAATGAACTCTCTTTAAGGCTAATTTGATTAAATTTGGTACAGCTTTTAATTTTTGCCATAGGCACTAAATATGTCTGAATCAAAGCACTGAATTATATATTTTGTATATTTATTTAATTAGTCAGTAAAAAAATATTCTATAAAAATCAGGATTTTTTTTAATTTATCATGAGAGTGTTATTTATTTTAATTTTATTTTAATTTTATTAAAAATATATTAAAGAATTTAATTCGATTTTATTTAGTTTTTATTTATTTATTTTATTATCATTACTTTTAGTTATTTTCTATATACATATATTTTTTTAATTATTTATTTTATTGCCAATAATTTAAGCCATTTTTTTTCATTATATACTTCTTTCATTTTATATTATTTATATTTATTTATATTTTAATTTTAATTTTATTTTTATTTTATTATACCTATTTAAGAATTTTATTCGTTTTCTAAAAAAATTATCTAAATCAAAAAATTATATTATATAGCTGACATAGTAACCAAGATTTTTTTCTAGTTAAATCTTCTTTTGCTTTATATTTATTTAAAATTTGTATTTATTTTATTAGCATCTTTGCCAGAGTATTGGGGTTTCGTCAGACCAAAAAACAAAAAAAGAAGCAATTTCTTTCATGTTTCTTTAACTGACATGTCTGGGGCATTGCTGACAGTTGTTCTACATTTAATTTTTTTCGGTTTTATTTTAGAATTGTATTGAAATAGTGTGTGTGGCAGGCAGGCAGACTTTTATGGCCCAAGGTGTGACCCTCGTGCCGCATTAGTTGCAATTATTGTGGCCTCTTGACATTCTTCTTTATATGTGCAGGTTGTTTCCCTTTGAACAACAATAACAATTTCAGCAATTACGCATTATCGATTTTAGCTTTAAATAAACTAGGGAACCTACACCCACTTAAAATGTCATCGATTTTATTTGGATGCAATAAAATTAGCTAAGATAATTAAACTTGCCCTTAAGGGGCTTCAATTAAAATGCGTTAAAGTGCGTTTAAATAGTTTTAACTAATTAAAACCAAATTTAAGTTTCTCTTTTATCCTCAATTGTCATTTAAATGTTATTGAAACTAATTGGATTGCATTAACTAATTTAAATGCACTTTATATTAGGTCTTAAAAGTTGTAATGCAAGCAAAAATGTTGAAAAATAATGTTATAATTATAATTGAAATCAAAAATTGTTTTCTTAATGTAATTGCTAGATTGTTGCGCCTTATAAAACTCTGACTCTATGGCCCTGGATTTCTCTAGAAATTGTAGTTTTTTTTTTTGTTTCTAACATAAATTTTTATAGTTTATTCAGCGCGTTGTGTGTTCAGCGTGAAAATGCAGTAAAAACAACAACTTTGTGTGGCAAGAAAATCGAAATTAAAAATGCTGTAAAAACATTTCATTGCATACGCAGGCCACTACAGTAAAGACGCAGTGTAGAAAATTATAGATAAATTAACAAAGCTTTGAAAAGTTTAAAGAAAATTGATTAAGTGGAATAAAAAGTTTATAAAATTATATGAATGTATTAAAAAAAAAATCTATTTTCGTTCTAGTTGTTAAATAAATATAGAAACGCAATTTTTAGATGTTCTGAATTTCGAAATTGCGGTCTTAAAAGTCTCTTTAAGCTATTTGAAATCATTTCAAACAAAATAAAATAAAACAAATAAAATACAAATTTTATATTAAAAATTTCAAACATAATTCCACTTATTTTATATTCACTGTACCTAAACCACACACAACAAGCAATTCCACAATTATTTTTCTGTATTTTTATTTTTCTTTCATTATATACTTTACTTGTTTTTTGTTTTTTCTTCTACTTTTCTATGAGAGACTTTTTATTGCAGCATCACGTAATCAATTTCATTATGACCACAAAAAATTGGATCGGATTTACATTGCACTGCACATGTTACAAAAGATTTTATAAAAAGAAAAAAAAATATTGAAGAAAATTAAGTAAGAAAAAATAACCAATAAGCTTACAATAAATTTTGATTAAAACTTTAAAACTAATTGAAACAAATAGCCTTATCAAAAATGATTTGACATTAGGTCATCAATAAGAGAGATTAGTTTGAATAACTGGAAAATTGTTGAGAAATTATTTACAACATTTAAAGTATAGATTCTGATTAAATAAACACACCTTATCGATGTCTCAACTCCATTTGTAATGCCATTCACAACTGTCTCTGCTAAAAGCCCAAAAAAAAAAAAATAAATAAAAAAAAATAAATAAATAACAATTACACAACACACTTAACATCAAACTCATGTATGCCAATAAAAAGGCATTTCATCAATGTCAGTCTCAAATGTTTCCGAATGAACATCATGTTGCATATAGTACCATATATATATAATGATCTCTCTAAAGGGAACCCACATCAGAGACTTTTTTCGAAACACGTGCGTCAATTATATTGTGGCAGCCAATAATTTTGCTTAATAATGCCAGTAAAAAGCAAAAAAAAAAATAATAATAATAATAATAATAGCAACAATGATTGAAAGAGGTAGATGGACATGTTGAGTTTCAATCGCAGCGTTTATGGTCATTAAGTTAACAAAAACCAAAAAAAAACATGATAAAATAATTATATTTGTGATTAACGAAGCTTAAATACGCTTGCAAAGATTTTTATTGATTAGATATTAATTGAAAAATTATTCCTATTTTTGTTTTAATAAAATTTAGGAATTACTTTAAATTTAAATGTCGTATTTTTTGTCTTTTTTTTTTATTTTATCATTTAATCTTACTGTTAAATGCCGTAAAAAACTTAAAATTAATATAAAATTTATTTTATTTATATGTTTTCCCTGTAACAACACAGCTTTGAAGACAGACTTCTACACTTAGTTATTTTGACTTAATACATCATTTTTTGGCTTAATAAAATTATATTACCTTTAGTTAGAGTATTAAAAATAATAATAGACAACTACAAATTAAAGGCTTTTCTCTGTGCACATTTGAAGGTCAACATCAAAACTTCCCAGCTAAAGAAATAGTTTCTTATATTTTAAAAACTCTACACAGTTAACTTAGTATTATGAACTTGTTTTTAACTGTTTGGTGAATGCTTAAAATCAATTAAGAAAATAAATAGCGTTCAATGTTTTTAAGACCTTGCCTTGCCTTTGATTTCATGTTTAGCTATAGATTTCTAACTGGGGTCTCTCAATCTCTGGCCTAAGTCATGCCAAGTTTATCAAGCAAACAAGTTTTTGAATTAAAGTTATCAAATTACATATAAATACGTGCGTTCAATGTGAGTTCCGCTTACGAAACGATTACTAAAGTTGTTAGGTTACAATAATAGAAAAATGCATGAAAATATAAATAGAATTTTAATGGTATTTTTGACTTGAAAAAAAATATCGAAGAGTTAAACTGTTTGGTCACGACCCAATGACACTGAACTTGAAGCGGGGTTTTTTTTTTATTCTTTAAAAAATATTCAAATTGTGGGCTTAAAAAGGTTTTTAACTTTATTGATAAGGCATGAAATGTGTCTGTCACAGATAAATCATATAAAATGCAGACAAAAGAAATGCATTTGTTTTTTTTTTTTTTGTGGAGAATATTCCAATAGTTTCCTAAAGAGCTACAACAGGTAAAAAAAAAAAACTAGTTTGATTTTATATTTTTCTTGCTCTCTCCCTTTTTTCAAGGAATTTTTTACAGAATCCTGCTGCCAGTCAGGTAGTCAATTGTTGTTTTTTATTGAGGTGTGTTTTCTTGTCAGTTCATAAAAAAAAAAAAAAAAAAAAATGTTGAACAGTTCAAAGACATTTGATTCTTTTTTAGGGCTCAAATTTTGAATTGCGTGCGCTGTGCTCATGATTCACAATAATAAAGGACTTTAAGGTAATTAAAATGATACAATTTTATTAATGGCCAAGCCCAGGCTCAAATAAATTCCAAAGGCAGCTCAAATGTTATATATGATATCTGAGCTAATTACGGTTCAGCTTAGGCTCACATTACTTATAAATAAATATAATTTTAAAGCAAAGCCCAAGCCTTAACCAAACCACAGACGATACTTGAGCTTCAATAAAAAAGTGATCGAAGAATCGCTCAAGTGTAAATGTAGAGCAAATCAATATCAATATCATGTTAGATGATAATAATTGCGAATCATATTTCAGCTGGGAAGTTGTTGACCCACTCTAAATAACGGATTAAAGATCAAGGCGCAGCAATGACAATTGCAAATCAGAGAAAAATTCTATAAAAATCAAATTCCTTTAGTTTTTTTATGGACCTCTATAAGGCCAAACCTTATCGCCAACATTCTGAGACCGCAGCTCATTTGTCAAAGTGTCAAATTGTCTTTGGTTTCAGTTTTTTTTTTCAGTTTTTTTATTTATATTTGAATTGTTTTGTTTATATAGAAGTTTCGTGTGGCATCTTCGTTTTTTATTATTTTTCCCTTTTTTTTTCGTCGAAATCTGAGCAATGTTATTGTCTGAAAATTGAGTAATATGCTCTGGTTTTTTTTTTATTTTTATTTTTTTTTTGTATGCGGGCGAGATGGGTTAGCTGAGATTAGCATTCTATAGCCAACTCGAATGATGCGACGCAAAAACAATGAGAATGATGAGACTTCAAATAGTGTATACAAAAAAAAAAAAAAAAAAAATTGAGCTGGCATTTTTTGTGGCAGTAGCCAAAAAGTCAACACAGTCTAAAAGAATACCTTTTTAAAGATCGAAAATGATAATGCAATTCTAAAAAGTGATATACAAAGGAAACGAATTGAATTTCTATGTTAACTGTAACAGTGCTAGTTATGTTAAGACTATGTTAATAAAGGACAAGCTGTTGCAAAGATGTTAAGTGTGATTTGATGTCAAAATACAGAAGAAAACGATGCAAGTTTATGCTATGGCTAAAGAACTTGGCAATATATTAAATATAAACAGGAAATGAATTTCGATCAGGAATCGTTGCTATTATAACTTTATATAATTAAAAATAATTAAAAAATTAAAGAAGACATTTCAATGATTATTTTTGAGTTTATTTCATATAAAATGGAATATAACTTGTATTTTCTGCGTTTTAAATAAAACTTCGGCTATAATAATAATTTTTAAATAATAAAAAATCAAACTCAAAAAAAAAAGTTATTATTGATTTTCGTCTTTGAGCAAAAAATAAAAATAAAAACAAAAAAAATAAAAAACAATAAAAACAGAAACTAAAAATTCCTCCAGTGCGTTATTATAGACAAATGTGGAAAATTTATTTTTTCTCCATAAAAAAAAAGCCAGACGAACATAAAATAATTATTTTTATAAATATAGGCATAATTTTTAAGCCATAGAAAACAAAAAACAAAAAACAATCACTATTAATTGGATTTTCTTTTTTTTTTTGAGCAAATAATAAAACAGAAAATTCTGCCATAACTAAAAAGTGAAAAGTTCCATAGTTTTATTCACAATAAAAATACCAAGACGAAAATCAAATTTTTAAAATTAAAAAAAAATAAATAAATTGCGTAAAATTGATTTTTTATTTTAGAATATTTTTTTATAATTTCGAAAATCAAATTTAATTTTTCAAAATTTAAAAACAATAAATTGCGTAAAATTGATTTTTAATTTTAGAATTTTTTTTTAATAAATTGCGTAAAATTTAATTTTTTATTTTAGAATTTTTTTTTAATAATTTCAAAAATTATTTTCTTTATTGATTTGTTTAGTGAGAATAAATACCAAGCTTGTCACATTTAATAGTAATTTAATTATTATTTTGAGCTTTAGATTTTATATATTTATTTGCAATAATTGATTTCTATTCAATTTCTATACAAATGTAAAGTCTACATTCAACTAAAATTGAAAAAATTTAAATTTTTGGTAAACAAGCATAAATTCCCAGACTTTCTTTCTACAGCAAAATTCAAATTGTATTGCAATTGTTGCTGCTGCTTCAATTTCAAGGTTTTTTCATTTGCAAATCTCTTTTTTTTCTACACACAATTCCACATTTCTTATATGGCTTGATTTTTTCAGCCTACACACAAAAATTCTATTTATGCCGATTTTTTAGGCCCTTTAACTGTTGGCTCTTTGCTGTTAGGCCAACTCAATTAACCCAATTTCAATTGTGAGTTGGCAAAAAAAAAGTATTTGAAAGTCTCTTTGGGAGTTTTGCTGTCACAACACAAGTTGAACATAAATCAAATCAATACGAGAGCAATTTCTTGAACGCCAACGCGTTTGACAACAATTTGTGGCACAATTGCAATTAGATGTGGGCAGAGGAGGCGGGTAAATCGCATTCAACTCCTAAAATGTTGTGTAAAATTGCAACATTTAATTTTGTCTCGGTCAATGGCAAAATTGTACGACAATTTAACTTGTTAACAGCTATTAGTTAATTTTATTTTTTCAATAAATATTCAATTGAATTTGGCATTTGATTTGTTGTGAAAGGCAGCGGAGAAGACATTATTAAAATGATACTTCAGGTGTCAAGTGATGGCAAAACGAAATTCATTGTAATACCATAAATGGCTTCAAGTATTGCTCAATTCAGATTATGGTTAAATTGTTTATTTTCTTTATTGTTGTAACTAATACTTTTATGCCATTTAATGTTGGCTGTGTTAATTGTGAATCATTAACTTTGACAGAAAAAAACATTTTGTTATAAGAAAGAAATGTTTACTTTTGAATTTCTAAAGCAAACAATGATGAGTTAGAATAATTGGAAATGTCGTCTCATTTACCAAATAGTATATCGATATACAAACGACAAGAGCTTAATCGAATCAAATGCCATCAATTTGATGCCTAAACCAATTGAGAATTATAAGCGGCTATATTAAAAGCGTTCTATGAACAGACAATAATTAAGAAAGTCGCATAATTGTGATAAAAAATAAATGTTTAATATGAAATAGAATATTTAAAAATTGTAGTTTGTTACAGAACTGTAAATTAGAGTATTAAATATATATTTATCAGTTAAATAAAGTAAACTTTATAAGCAATAAAATTTGTAACAATAACCCCATTAAAATGTATCATAAATCATTTAAATAGGTTGTATAAATTAAATACAAAACACCAGAAAATTTGCATATAAATTAAAAAATAAATAAATAAATGAAAATTTTAAAAAGAATGCTAAGCTATTAAATATAATGAAAAATAAACAATTAAAAAATATAACATAAAAAATATTTGTATAGAAGAAACTACATAATAAATTTATACAAAAAAAAAATAACTAAATTATCCAAAAATAAAATTTAAATATTCTATTTTTACTTTAAAATGCTTGTTGCTTTTAATAAAAAAAATGTAATATACAAAAAATATATATAAAAAAAATATGTATAAAAAAATATATAAAAAAAATTTATTAAAAAAATATATATAAACAAAATATATAAAAAAAATATACATATATATAATAAAAAATATAAAAAAATTATAAAATTATAAACAACGAAATTAAAAACAAAAAATTCTCTTTTTTTAGTTTTATTACGTACAATAAATCAAGAAAATTTAATTTGCAATATATATTCAAACAATTCTATTATACAGAGTATATAAAAATCATTTTCTAAGAATACTTGACCCCAGCTATTCTATATAAAAAATATCTACAGTTTTTCATTTAATTAATTCTATTGTTAAGTTTGTAAAGAATTTCGAAAATAAAGAATTTTCACCGAAAATTGTGAAAATGTACAGTCTATAAGCACCGTAAAATTGTTTTTTTAGCATTCTTTATATATATAGTATTTCTATTTGATTAAATGCATTGATCATTAAACAAGAGTTCTAAGCCAAAAGAAAATATCTAAAAAAAAAAACCGAAACTAGTTTAGACAAAAGGCCAGAAAGCTGAAAAAGCTAGCGGCGGCAGCTTCCTGCCCATTAAAGACCGTTGCGGCTCCATAATAAGTTAGCTGGAGAATGCTGAGCTGAAGGTAAGCCACATTTTCGACACCGAAACACAAAGACACCTGCTCTGTTGTTGGCCAAGTTAAGACAAGCCGTTAAGCCAAAAACTATACAATGGCTCAACAAACAATGGACCAGCTGCATTCCGTCTCTCTCTCTATCTTTCTGTCTCTCTCTTTGTTTTTGAATGGGCAACCGCTTTTGGCCAAAACAAACTGCAACTGCAACTTGCAACTTGCGGCTCTTGGTATGCGCTTTATAATTGCAACCAAGCTTGCAACCGAATCCGAAAACTGACCCACTTGAAGAGAGACCCAACTAACCAACTATACAACGACTTAAATATATATTTTTGGTAACAACAATTCAAGTAGCGCACCCACAGTAAACCATGCTAATTGAGACTGCTTGTAAATACACTATAAAAGGAAGATATTATAAATTTGTCAGCAAGTGTAAAATAAAATAATGTTAAATAAAATAATGTAAAATAAAATAATGTAAAGTAAAATAATGTAAAATAAAATAATGTATAATAAAATAATGTAAAATAAAATAAAATATTGCAAAAAGTCATTGCTAAGCTATAAAGTATAAAAAGAAATATTTAAATAGGAATTTTCAGCTGTTCATCGGCATATTTGTATGTAATAATAATAATGGCTTAGCATACGAATAATTATAATTTTTTATATTATTCCAAGCATTTCCCATTATAATTTATTGGTAAGATTGACTTTAGTTTGTATTAATATAAATACGTTATTTTTAAATGCCATTTTTAGCGCTATTTTGACATCTCAAATCTAATTTGAATGCTAAGAATAATTGTGCTTGCATATAAATCCAGCTAAAGTTCATTTAAAGTAGAAAAAATGTTCTATATTTTTTTTATGTTTTTTTTATTTTGAGTAGAATAAATAAAATGTTAGTATAATTATAGTTTTTGTGTATTTTTTGAAGACTCTCTAGTGGACTCGCTGAAGTCATAAAATTCAGTTCTTTTATATTTATAAAATGAATATAATTTTTTACAAATAAAATTTAATATTATTTCAAGCATTTCTATAGATGCTTTGAAATGGCTTAAAAATCCATTTTATGGTTTAGAATTAGAATAAATATTATTTTTTTTATATTATTTCAAGCATTTTCAATAGATAAGCTGTAGGTGTAAGCTATCAATTCGAATAGAATTTTCTATATATTTTTGTATTTGAATTTTTTTTTGTATTTTTTTCCTACTACATCAGTTGCATTGCACAAAAGAACTTTCGAAACGCATTAAAAGTTCAAAGACTTGTGAACGTGTCGCATTAATTTTTGTGTACATAAATTATAAGGTATTATCTTGAAATACAGACCGACTGACAGATATACGCTACTTTACCGCACTCCACCCCCCTTTGTGTTGCACTTCCCCCCTTTTCAAATGCATTTCAAGTTCTTGATGCGGGCTTTTAAGCGGCTTTTTTTTTTGGTTTTTTTTTATTGAAACGCCCTCAGCATTTGAGCTACCGTAACAATAATAATAACAAGAAAAAATTAGCTGCAGTTGTGGAAGTTATATATACCCTTAAAAAAAAAAAAAAATAAAAAAAAAAAAAATAAAAACAAATATAAAAAAAATAAATCCAAATTAAAAAATTAGTAAATTGATAAATAAATTAATAAAAAAATATAAATCACACATAACAAATTTTGTAAGCCATAAAAACAATTTTAATTGTTTATCTGGATTAATTAATTTTTTGCAGAAATTATTGCTATAAAAGTAAAAAAAATAAATAAAAAAAAATAATAAAAAAAAATAAAAAAAAAATAAATAAAAAAAATAAATAAAAAAAAATAAATAAAAAAAAAATAAAAAAAAAATAAAAAAAAAATAAAAAAAGTAAAATAAGTAAATAAAAAAAAATAAATATAAATAAAACAAAGAAAAATTTTAAGCCACAAAAATAAATTAAAGTTATCTAAATTTAATAAATTTTTGCAGAAATTATTGCAAAAAATAAAAAAAAAAAAAAATTTCAAAAATAAATAAAAAATAAAATAAGGAAGTAAAAAAATTAAGTAAATAAAAAAAATAATAAAAAAATATATGTAAAAAAATAAGGAAAAAAATATAAATAAAACATAAAATATTTTTTAAGCTACAAAAAAAATTAAAATAAAGTCTTCTGAATTTAATAAATTTTAGCAGAAATTCTTGCTAAAAAAAAAAAAAAACTTTATTTTATATTTTATATATTTTATATCAATAGCAATCTTTGAAAAAAATTATTTTAAATTTATATTCTACCAGACAGAATGAAGTCTTCTAATTACAACTAAATATTCAGAAATTGCTTAAATTTTATTCAAATAAATCATCATCGATTTCAAAACTAAACAAAATTCATTTGAATTTACAGTCATCTTTATGTAACAACATCATATAAATGTTATATTTTTTCGGTCCGGATAAATTCTAAATAAATTATATATTGTCGATCATGGATACACTACGCAAAAAACTCGAGGGTATCTTTTATAGAAACAAATCAGAATCGGCAAACAGTGAAGAATCTCTGCCAAGGGCTGTAATTGATTTAATGGAGGAGCAACAAAAACAACAACAACAACAAGAAGGGGCGGCACAACCCGAGATCCTTGCACAGGAAGTGCCACAAACAAGATCCTTTACACTGACTACAGCAGATCCACCAGCTGAATCAGGTGGTCCAATGCCAATTGAATTGCCTGGAACCCCACAATATATGGGCAATACTGAATCGGCCATTAATTACGGCATGGAATTTGTTAATTTTATAAATCGCAATGCACCGACAGGATTTGATTATAAATTTCAAAAAATGTTGCCATTCCTAGGAATCAGTTTTGTCGCCTGGCCCACCTATTGGCTATGGCGGGGTTATCATTGGCGAACCAAGTGTCGAACTGAAAGAATTGGCATCTATATACAAAGGGTAAATATTGATTATATATTAAATATTGAATATATAAATAGAATATTAATTCTAGGCATTGTACAAAATAATTGTTTCAATTTAAAACAATTTTCTTTATTTATTTTTGACGATATTATATTAAGGGCGATGTGATTGAATTTTTAATAAATATTTATTATTTATTAAAAATTGTCCTTCTACGCCGTTTGGTACATTTAATACTAAATCCCTGAGTCTGTGAAAAAATTATTAATTTGTATATAGAACAGTCTAAAGGAGTGTTCAATTTTTTAAATATTTTTGTATTTCTATTTATTTTATTATTTCTATTTTAGTTTAATTTTTAATAGTAGAAAAAAAAGTATTTTTTCTTTTTTTTATTGGTGTTAATATATATTTTCGTTTAATATTTAAAAGTAGCAATTAAAGCAATTTTTCAATTTTCTACTGCAGTTAATTTGAAACCAAAATAATCAATATTTAGCTGTTTAAATGGTTTTAAATTGTTTTCAGCATTTATTTTAATAAAACAGAAATTATATATTTCAATTTTAAAATTATTTTTGTACAGTTTATAAGCTTCATTTAATTAATTTAGTTTTAACAGACCTTTCAGCATGCCAAGGCAATGCAAGTGGCCATAATTGGTTTGGGTTTGGTTATGGCCAGTACAGCACGTCCAACTGTCGATTCAATTCGAGTTCACGAGGTGGCCTATAACTCGAATAATAAAATAATAATGAAGATTCAGAGTAACAAAATCAAGCAGGCTATGTCTAAACCCACAATTAATTCTATAGTGACTTATCAAAGTGACTTTAACAAAATTTTAGGAAATCACATATTTTTGGCATTACAAATTTAATACATAATAATGGGCATAACGGAAGTTGTGGAAAGCCTTAAAAATTGGACATTGGCCCATGTGCCACTAGTCGGATCATCAACGTCCAAGGAGGGTGAACATAAGTATAGTAAACGTTTTCCCAATTTGGGCGAGGATATCCAACAAGTCGTGCATACACCAGAATTTGAGCATGTCCTAAACTCAGCATCACCCTTCTTGCTAGCCAGCCTGGGCTCTTGGCCAGGCTATTGGCTATATCGAGGCCTAGATTATCATTCCCATAAAGCACATGTACCGCTGCCCATCTATATTCGTCAGGTAAGTTTTTACTAAATAAAGATACTTTGGCTTGCCGGAGATATATATCCTTGCAGTAAAGATTTTGCGAAAATATTATTTGTGGATTGATATAGTACTCTGATATCGATTAAAATTAATAGTAATTTTACAAAATATAATAGAATGGCCTGTAGCTAATATTGATTGAGATATCTCGGAGAAAAAAAAAAAATTAAATTTTTTTAAAAATTTAATATTTTTCATAAATTATCATTTATTGCATTTGCTGAATTAGATATATTTTCTTTATTTTATATTTTTTTAATATTCTAAAATCGTTGCTATGGCAGCTATATGATGAAGTAATTGGATTTTGATGAGATTTGCAGAAACTATAAAAAATATAATAAAACTTTCAATTCCGAAAGTTTGTTAAGATATTTCGACAAACAAAAAGTTCTTCATATAAAAACTAATTTCTTGACCAATACTTCCTATACCAGATATATGTTATAGTGCACCGATTCGGCTAAATCCAACATATTTCCCAGCTGCAATCCTAAAAAAAATCTACGTCAATTTTCCTTGACTTATACTCAAAAAAAAAAAAAAACTAAAACGCTTTAAAAAAAATAACTGCAAGGGTATTAAAAAAAATCTACTTCATTTTTTAATATTTTTTAATTATTTAATATTTTTTTATTATTTAATTAATCACATTTACACCCTATTTAAACTCTTTCCCCTTAGACATTTTACCAGGCCAAACTTTTGCAACTTTTTATCATTATGGCTGGTGTTCTAAACATTGTCAAGGATCAGCATAATATACGAATTTTTCCAGTTTCCAAAAATCATAATTGATTTAAAATTCTACGAACTCTACATCTAATCAGCAGAGCCCGAATTTTATAATTTTTGCAACAAAATTCTAAAATTGTAATAAAAATAAACAAACTGAAATAAAATAAAATAAATTATTAAAATAAATAAATATTACATTGGATTGCAAATATATTTTTGTTTTATTTATATTTTTGATTAGTCATGTTTAAAGTAAGGCTAAAAAAATATTTCATTTTATTGTAATTAAAAATTAAAAATTAATTTAACTGTTTAAATATTTTTTTTTCCAAATAAAAGTTTAGTTAATAATAAATAATGCCTAGATAAATACAAAAATTAAATACACGAATTTGAGCTTAAGGAATGTTCTGAACTTCTGACTAATTTTTTTTGAATATTGTTTCAACATTCAATTTTTAAATTCATCTTCATTTCAAGTTCAAAGTTCACAAGCATCCATTATGAATCACCTGATCCAGTTTACCCTCATATATCGAAACCAACAAATGCACAACAAAAATTCGCCCCGCAGCCAAGTGGAAAGATAAATTAGCTACAAATTAAACAAATTATTTATGTATCTATGTATGTAGGTATATGGAGTTGCAGCACGCATAGCAAAGTGTTGGAGCGGGGAAAAAAAATCACAATCAACAAGTAATTAACATGAAAAAATTTCTTTTTAAAAAAACCACACGCATTTTAAATGCTCTTTAAAAAAAATACAATTTAAAAAAAGATAAATAAATTGTCTCTAACTAAAAACTAGTAGTAAAATGTAAAAATAAGTGTAGTCTACAATATAATTAAATTTATAGCTTTGTTTTGGATAAATTTGAAAACAAAACATTGATTTAATAAAAAAAAAAATAAAAAAAGTATACAAAAAAAATATACAAAAAAAAAATTATTTTTATTCAATACAATTTTTATTTATTTCTTTAAAAACTTTTATTTATTTTTTAATTAAATTTTAATTTATTATTCTTTATTTAATTTTATTTATTTATTTTTATTTATTTATTCTTATTTAATTATTTTTCTTTACTTGAATTTATTTAATTAATTTGTAATTATTTTTAATTATTTGTAATTATTTGTAATTATTTGTAATTATTTGTAATTATTTGTAATTATTTATATTTACTTGTATTTATTTGTATTTTCCCTATACGAGTATTATTTTTTTGTATTCCCCCTCAAAACATTAGTTCTAGCTAAAAATATAGTTTTATACCAACTAAAATGGTTCTCAAAAATCGTTTAAATAGAGATTAATCTAAATGTCAAGTACAGTTGCTGTAATTGTTGTTAACTATGTGATAAATAAAAGCAAACATTTAATTAAATAAGAAGCAAAAAATAAAGAAACGTTGTGATCTATATGAATCTCTTTTGTATTTATATCTGTAATAATTCTTGTAGCGGTTGTCTCACCTGTATGAGATACATTCTGCAGCTGTTGTTGTTGTTGTTGCTTCAAGCGTTACACACACTAATACACACTCACACACACAGAGAAAGAGTTGAATGCTAATTATGCAGCAATTCCTCAAACTGCATTTGTGGCAAGAGGGTTGGGCCCAGAGCCGACAGACTGACAGACAGACAGCCAGGTACAGGTATCTGTATCTCTATCTATGTTTTTTTTTTTTTGTATCTTTGTATCTTTAAGTTGTTGTTGTTGTTAGTTATGGCTCTGCTCTACTTAGAATGCAGTTCGGCAGTAGCCAGTCTATTTATTTTCGAGTTTAAAGCAATTGTGTTTCAATTGAAATAAATTCCGAGTTAAAAAACTTTCACACTTAATGAAAATAAATTGAACACAAATAAAACTAAAATTGGAATTTATTTTGTGGCTTGGCAAATGTTTCAAACTTCAACGACGAAGCAATTTCCAGCGCGTTTTTTTTAAATAATATTAAAAAAAAACTATTTTTTCCTATTATACAGTTCTTTATATAGTCTGGCTATATAAAGGCAAATAGTTGAAACAGTTGAAATAAAATTGAAAATTTGTTTTTTTATTTTTTTTCGTTTTTTGTGTTCACTTTTTTATGGTTTTGTTTTTTTTTATAATTTATTTTGGCAGCATAAATATATATTTTAATTTTTTGCAGCTGTTTTTTTTCTCGTATTTTTTGACACTTTGCAAAATATTTATTTTTAATTTTTTTGCTTTTTTTTTTAGCTCGAGCCTGCGTCACATTGTTTTTTATTGTAGTTCGCTGCTCACTATGGCAATATATAGATATATATATTTTTTTACTCTAAAAATGCCTTTACTTTAAAATCGATCAAACAATTTTCTAATGCATTGGAATTTTTTTTTATTTATTTATTTTGCTTGAATTAATTTTTTTTTGTACTGTGCGCAGGCGCACTTTTAATTTCTATTACACGCACACAAATATTTCTTAATAATTATTATGTACAGTTCGTTGGGTTGCTTATTTAGTTATTAATGTGTTTATTTTTTTATTAGTGCATTTTTTTAGTTTATTTTTTCGCTTTTTTTTTTTATTTTGCAAACAAACTGCCGCAACGCTTCGCCGCCGTTGCGTTCGCTTTGAAAGTTGAGCGCGTACTAAACGGTTACAGTTTGAAAAAGTTTCAATGCAGTTGCCGCGTCAGGCAACAATGTTGACGCAACATATTGGCATGTTATACTCAAAGTGGCACTGTTAATACGCACAGTGTGGTATGCATTGTGGATGCTATGTTAAGAACTTGATTATGATGTTTGTTTTATTTATTTTTCTCTCTATTAAATGCCATGAAAATATTTCAAGTCAAGAAAAAGTCAAATTCAATTTGGAATTTTTGTATTATTTTTTTTTCACCAAAAACTAGGAATTTAGTTCATTTGATAAGTAATTTGTATTATGTGTGGAATTGGCTTTAATGGATATTAAATGAATGGAACTACGGGAGACCAAAAAAAAAACAAAAAAAATAAAAGAATTAAATAAGAATTTAGTTGTGTGTGCGTGTGTGTGTAGAAAGAGCTAAGCGGGATTATCCAAAGTATATTTTTTTTTTTGTTACTAGGAGGTCAAAGAGGGGGGAAGAAGCTAACGTGGGGTGTTGAAAAAAATTCAATTAGCGCTATGATAACTATATTATATATATAAAGATATTTTAATATTAAATTAGATGTAACTGTGCAGAGAGTAATATGCTATATACAATTGGGAATTATTATTATTTTTTTTAAGGGAAAATTTTTGTTTATACAAAATTAAAAATAAATAAAAAAATAATAATAAAAAATAATAATAAAAAATAATAAAAAAAAAAAAACAAAAAAATAATAAAAAAAATAATAATAAAAATAATAAAAATAATAAAAAAAAAAAATAAAAAGAAATAAAAAAATAATTTCCTAAAATATATGGGGCTTCGATTTAGGTAAAATTTAATCTAATTAAATTGGAACGCAGAAAATATATATTTTAAATAAGACATAATAATTTATATTGCATCTCCAATAAAAAAAAAATTAAAATAAAAAATAAAATAAAATAAAAATAAAAAAAATAAAAGCAAATAAATTTGGTTGAGATATCTTTAGAAAAAAAATGCTTTTCATATAAAAACTACATTTTCGATTGATTTTTCATATGCTAGCTATTTAATATAATTATCCGATTTCAATAAAATTAACTCATTTTAAATAAAGCATTTATTTACGATAATTTATACAATTTTTATAAAATTTTTCTTAATATCTTAATCTTATTTACAAAATTTTACTTGAGAATTTCTATAATAATTTCTATGGACTTTATATGATATAGAAAAACCAATTTTAATAAATTATTTTGTCAAACTATATAAATTGTAATATTGGCAAATTATATTGAGATATTGAGATATACAACAGAGTTTTTTTTATACAAAAAAACGAACTGTTGAAAGAACATTTCTATGGCAACTATATGATATAAATATTCAATTATAATAAAAATACAATCAAATTTTATAGAGACTAAAAAAACAGAGAATTTCGAAATTTTATTACAATATTTTAAAAGACAAATTAAATTTTCATGGAAAAACAGAAAATTTTGGCTATATTATTTTTAATGCAAAGTAAAAATATAAAAAAAAAATTTTAAAAAAGAAACAAAAATACAAATAAAATACAAATAAATAAATAAAAAATACCCTATCACATCGGAAATCAAATCAATAAAGTCTAAAGACACTCTGCAGAGTCATAAAAATAAATGATCTAACATTAGTTTATAATTAAAAACTAATTGCTTAGATATTTAAAAAAATAAAACCAAATAAAAAAAAGCAAACTAATACAATTCCAAAAACCAATTAGCAAACCTATTTCCTACGAATAGAAATTGTATCAGAATTTTATGGCCACAACAAGAAAAAAAAAATTATAAAAAAAAGACTTTTGCAATTCTTGCAACCAAATTCTCATATTTTGCCGCACTCTGTGGAACGCATTGCAACAGGTTCGCTGCTGTTGGCTTAAAAAAAATACAAAAAATATGAAAATAAAAGCAAAAGACCATAATAATTAATAGTTGACCAAAAGACCAACCAACTACTAACCGGGCTAAATCAAAAAGTGCGTAACCACAACACAAAATAAAGTAAAACAGGAAATTTTGTATTAATGTTGTTCGAAAAACTTGTAAAACATTTCATAACCTGACATAAATCGCAAAATATGACGAATGCAATAAACAAGAAGAAACTTCAAAAATTATTAAAAAAAAATTTAAAAAAAAAAATCCCCCCATTTCTCTCTTTTTTGGGGGCGTGGCAAACACACAGCTGACAATCTTGAGGTAGGCGAAATAAAATCCGCATCGCACACAGTCTGTTCAATAAGATATGTATATACCCTTTTTTTAAAAAAAAAAAAAAATAAAAATAAAAGCCTGAATATTTCAGCGGCAATTAAGTGAAAATGAAACTCTTACTCGTTGAGTTGGTTAATATGATCTTACAAAGGCGTATATTGACTTTGTTTGTGAGTTTGGTAAAAATATATTGATGTTAGTTATATATTTGTTATATTATATTATATTTGTTCTATTATACAAACTGGACTTCCATTAAAGTTTTGCTATGGAAATTTGGAACAGATGTTAATACATATAATAGTAAAAATATAAAAAAAATAGATAAATAAATTTATGAAAAATAAATAGAAAATAATAAAAGAGCTTTAAATAAAAGAATAAATGAAAAAATAAATAAACAAAAAAAAAATTATTAAGGAAAAATAAAAATAAATAATTTAATTTATTGAGAAAAAGTAAAATTAAATTCAAATAAAGAAAATAAAGCAAATAATTTAAATATATATACATTAAAATAAAATCTAAAATTCCAGTAAGATCATAATGAATTTATAGTACAATTAAAATGCCATGTTTTATACTACTGTGATTAGTGCCCATATTTATATTAACATAATTTTATCTCTGTGCATTAGAGCTCATAAAATAAATTGTAGAAAAATACCGTTATCATGAAATTATTATACAAGTACTGATTATAATGGACTTTAAAAGGGGTTCACTACATAGCTGATATATATTTGATATAAAGGGGATATATATATATATATAAATAGCTGCATTACAAAAATTTTGGATGAAAATTTAGATTTTTTGTCGAAGAACCTACAAGTAAATATTATGATAATAAAATAAAAATGTAGCCTAGTCGCAAGTGTATTAAAACTTCGTCAACTTTTCTTCGCTACAATTTGTTATTGTCGCCTGCCTGAACTTGTGGCAGCAACGTGTATGCCTCGGAATTATGTGTGGCAGCGTGATAAATGCGGTTATAAAAACCTGCAATCAAGCAGCTCCACAAACGAAAGTGAAACAAAAGCGCCGACTATAGAGCCAAAATCAAAACCAGCCCAAACCCAAACTCAAACTCAAGCCGCAGCTCGAGCCGCAGCCGTGGTCATGCCACTCAAAGCAGCAAAAAACTTGCAATTTCCATTTTAATACGCAACAACTTTCGGCTAGAGGTAGCTAAAGTTGCAACTGCAACTGCAACTGATGCTGTTGCAGCTGAAGCGGAGTCCAAGTGGAAGTTTGAGTTGAATTGTGGCAACAATCCAACAAGAAGTGGCATGGCCCGGCCCAGACTCTCTTCTTGCCACACGCTCAATGGAATACCAAAGCTGTGAGACGACACCCATGAGATTTTCAAAAAAAAAAAAAAAAAAAAAAATCCCAGACACAACAACCAGCTTGTACCCTGCCTCTCTCCATCTTCTGACTCCTCCTGATACTCTTCCCCTTCCCCTATTGTCAGTCTCGTCTGGCGGATCCGTCTGTTGCTTGATTGGCGTTGCCACCAAAAGGAGTTTTTCGAAACGGGGCGGCAACTCTAGGCTCTGGGCTCTAGACTCTTGCCTCTCGACTCTTGGCTTGGCTATGTCATCAGCATAAATTTAAGCTTCAGCATTCATCATAATTTTCATGCATTTAATTTGTATTATAAATTGTGTCTGCTGCACTATGAAATGGGCAATCGAAAGGGCAAGAGCGGCCCTCAAATTTACTGAGATTCATATATAAGTACATATATATTTTTATAAGATGTCCTATACCCTATTTTATAATGCCCAAAAAAGGGCATGATTGTATTAAAACCTTTATTCTAAATAAATAAAAAAAATATATACAATATTTTGTGATCTACTTTGAGCTTGTGATTGATCCTTACAAAACCAGGAAAAATTTAAAAATTATACATTATTTCTAAATTAGATTAAAATCTGTGTTTAAACATATTTAATATTTTGATTAACTTGAATATAAATTTAAACTTATATCCTTTTATTTTACTGCTACTTTACGTTTTATAGAATTATTATGTAATCAAATTTATTTAAAATAAATAAATATAATTTTTTTTTTAAATAGTAATAAAAATTATTGTAAATAAAATTTAGCTGCATTTACTTTTATAAAATCTACAATCATATAGAAATTATTCTTATTATAATATTTAAATCGGGAATTTTACATTTCCTGTTTTTTATTTAACATTTTCTACATTTTAACTTTTTTTTCAAACATAAATTCCAAACATTTTTTATCAAATTCAGATTCAAAATTAGACTTTAAAGATAAATTTCTCAAAATATACACACCATATAAATTTGATTTTATTTATGAGTTAACAGCAAAATTAAATAGCAAAATATATTAAAAATGTCAAAGCCTTCAAAAAGTAAATATAGAATCTATTTATTCTCGCATCTTTAAGAGCTAAGATTTAGTTCAATTCAAAATACACAGTAACTTCCAGTCAAGCATACTCTAGATTATTCTCATTCTGCCTTCATTATAAAAAATGTGAAATATGTATCAAGTTGAAAGAAGTTGCGACTGCTGCAAAAGCCTATAAATCTGACATTAGTTCTGAGCGTGGGCTGCAAATCTTTGATATATCTGATAATTGTAATTTCTCAGCTGGAAAACAGAAAAAAGACAGAAAGAAGACTCCAAAGTCACACAGGCTCTACAATTAACAGTTGAAGTGCATTTAGTGTGTTTAAAGTATCTTATAAATACATATAAACTCTTGACTCTTGGGACAGTAGCTTGAGCTTGAGTTTGAAGTCAGCCCACGCGGCATTTTTCACTTTCACTTGCAGCTTGCTTTAACCGCAGGTTAAATGCACTTTTCAACAAGATTGAGCTACTCTAAAGAAAACCCTGTACAACAACAACACCAACAACTAGAAAACCCACTGATTACCCAGGTGATTAACAAATGAGCCAAAAGCCACAAGGAACGAGCCACAACAACATCTGAGAGAGTTGAGAGGCATGTTGCAGTTGCAGCATAAAATTCGCAAGATACAAAAACAAACTTCAAGATACGACAACGATGCGTATGTTGTACATGCAGCAATCAATAATGAAAATAGAGAGAGTATTTGAACTGCGAAGATACCCTCTAGTAATCAGGAAAAAAATATATAAAATAAAATAAAATATATATAAAATAAAATATATATCAAATAAAATATATATTAAATAAAATATATATTAAATAAAATATATATAAAAAAAATTTAAAAATAAAATACTTGTAAAGGAAAATAAATTCTCAATTTCTTGATTAACGTTTAAGTTTGTTAAACAGATTTTTTGCTGCTTTTATAAAAAAAAAATATAAATATGAGTTTTAAAATTTTACAATTGAGTAGAAATGTTTATTTAAAATTTAAAAAAAAAATGTATATAAAATTGGTGTCATATACCCAAAATATCTAATTTAGAGTCTCGAGCGAAAAAATAACCATGAAAATTTCTTCTACCTTTGCTTTTTTATAATGTCTTAAAAACTATTAAGAAGTTTTAAGTATGGAAAAAACTAGACCATGTTTTATAATTTGTCTGAATCAATTTTAAGGATTATAAAAAAGTAATTTTAAAATTGAAAATAAATTTGAACTATTTTTTGATTTCAAGGAGCTCACAAACTAAATGTATTACCTCTATCACCAAATATTAAAAATGGAATTTTGTCTTTAATATTGTTATTTTAAAATATTAAGGATAGAAAAACATAGTATCCAAAAACTTCTACTTATTACATCTTTCGATAAAATGAAATGCAAGCAAGGAAATCTTCTTTCCTTTAATACAAATTTAATTTGCGTTTGATTTTCGACAATTCCCTTATGTAAATATTAAGTTTTTTATTTCCAGCAGACAAAATAAGCTATATTTTCATTTATTTTGAATACACAATACTCTATATTTGAGTCTAAAATATAGATATTTGGATAGCACTTTGACATTACGTTGATTTGCTAGATTTTGAGGCTGTAAATCTTTAATTATATAAAAATTTTGATCCCACGTCTGGCTTCCAAAGACAGAAAATAAAAAAAAAATTATATTTCATTACTTTGTTTTTTAATGATATAAAAATATGCCCTCTAAAGCATTACACTGATATTTTAATATATTAACAGGAGTGTAAAAAAATTAATTATTTAAAAAAAAATTTTTTTTCGATTTTTTTTATTTCTTATACCAAATATTTATTTAATAAAATACCCATATTTTTTTCAATTACAGGATATAATGTGTATAACAGGCAGCAGACACATGATCATAAGGTCTGTCTGATCGTTTGGCTGGTCGCGAGGTTAAAAGATCGTTAGGCGCGACAAGGGGTTAGGTAGATATACAGATAGATATAGGTAGATATATAGATAGAGGTAGTATTTATAGTTGTAGTTGTAATAGTTGTTGTAGTTGAAGGAGGACGATAAACAAGCCGCAAAAAATAAACGATCTGTGCTGCAAGTACTTGTATCTCACGGATGCATAAGTGCTTCTTTGGTAGATACATACATATATATATATATATATATATTCGCAATCAAGCCAGCCGCCTGCACAAATGAGCCATTCATTTGATAATTTATGAGTCAGACTGAGTGCAAATGAATGAATGAATAGGATCATTAAAAAATAATTTGCTTTTAGGGCTCAACACATGCTAATGGAGAGATACAGGATATCCTCATAATTGCTTCCTTCTACAGGAACTGCTTGCATTATATAATAACCCAACAAGTCCTAAACAAATAAAAGCAAACTGATTTGATTTTATTGACTTACGCAATGATTTCCTTTTTATATAGTTTGGTAAACTTACCTGCAAATAGAAAAAAATAGAAAATAGATTTTTTTAGTTTTAAAAAAGAAAAAATAAAAAAGGAATTTCGCAAGGCGATATGATTACAATTTTATTGTGGCAAAAAATATATGCCTGGAAATGATTAAGCAATTTCCGTTGACATGCAATTTTATATATATATATATAAATAGAGAAAGAGATAGAGAGGGAGAGAGAGATAGAGACAACACTCAACAAATATCTATGGACATAAATCAAGTTTTCCCATTGAGGTTTTTCTGATTTTTTTTTTTTTTTGTTTTTTTAAATTTTCTTTTATTTACGCGGTAGCCCGCCACATGGGGCAAAAGGTGATATACGAGAGCTGCAGCTAATAAGGCATAATGTGGCTCCAGAGTTAAGTATCTGAGAAGAAAGTTATTAAATAAAGTGCGTTGACTCTATATGCAGCTAGATAACTCTTTTTTAGTAAACAGTTATTTTAAATTTAATATATTAAATTTATTTTTATAGAATTAAAAGTATATAATCAGGCATTTCCGATTAAGATCTTCAATAAGACATTATTAAAATAAAAGACACAAATAAAAATTATGAGCTTAAAAAAGTCAAAGCTGAAAAAAATTATTTTTATTTTTTGAATATCTTTTGAGCCAACTATTTGGAAAATATTAGGCATTTTCATTCTGTTGCAGATTTCATAGGCCCAGTTCTTTGGTTCGAACTGCAGTCAAAAAACTACAAAACTTTCAACACTTTTTCTAATGTCTTTCTAGCACTAATTGCACATTAAATATATATAACAAACAATATCCATTTTCCCGCAGTTAAAAACTATTACTCGTATATACATCATTAATCCTTTTTTTAAAAAATAATCTGCTTAACTAACTTCATTTTAATTATATTCTTTTAATTATATATTCCTATATTATTCCCACGCACTTTTGAATAAAAATTTCCACTCATTGATAAATTTTTTTTTTTTGCCTGATTCAGGATCAGGTAAAATACGCCGTCGTTAAATAAAATCTCAAAAATTTGGCTCAACGTCGGCGAGTTCCTCCCCTTAAAAAAAATAAAATAAATAAAAAAAAAACCAAGATGTTCGACACCTGCTTGAACTGACTGCAGATTTGATGGATTGAATAGAGAAGATCCATCTGGAAGAAAGAGAGAAGTGAGAGGCAAGAGACGACCTAAGACCTGTTATGCGTTTTTGTAAGACATTGGTGTGAATTGTGAATTTATTTGTTATGCTGAAAAAACTGAAAGATCTCTCTTTCAGCTAAAGTTGCTCAAGTGTGTGTAGAGTTCAATGAACACACAACAAACACTCACACAACACACAACAAAAGGGTCTCTTTTATATCTTTATTTATATATCTCTATATGGACAGTTAAACAATTATATTTGGTATTTACAGACAGACGAAATATGAGATCTCGGCAAAAAAATATTGAGGGAGTTGTAAAAGATGATGATGCAATGCCAGGAGCTAACAAGCTGCGCCTGAGACAAAACTACAACTTGCCACATGCCACCACCACATGCCACTTTCGTTTTTCTCGTCTTGTACTTTCGCAACTCTCAAAAAAAAAAAATATTAAATATTTTTTTTATTATTATTGCTTTGGTCACGTAATGTCCGCATCGAACTGACCATTAAAGAAATTCTTGCTGCTGCACCCACACATCATATCATAAAAAGTCGGAAAAAATCACAAGTGAAAAGCATTTGCAGCAATCTTTACCAATCAATTTACAATTCATGCATAACTTTAATCAACTCTTTTATATCTAAACACTGGCTATAGCTTATAGAGAAATATATAGACTCTAAATATAGCTCACAATTGACGTCAAAAGCGCATTTATTCGCTTCTCTCCGTTTAGCCAGATGCAATCTAAGCCCACGACACGCATCGACAGCTTACCGAACGTACGTCATGAAATGTGAGTTGAAAAACTCAAAGAAAGGGGTGAACTTTTAAATACCCTATAGAACAGACTAGTTTAAAAAAATATTAGAATAGAGTTAGAATCGATAGAATTTTTTCTAATAGGTAATCATTAGATTTTTTTTCCAAAAAAAAAAAAAAAAAAAAAAGTAAGTATAAAAAATAAAATAAAAAATGTAAGCTATGATTTATCCAACTTAAGAAATTAGTGCTTTTTAAATACACTACATCTCAAACGAGATTTTCTGATGCAAACAAGTAGAATTAAGAAATAAAATATATAGAAATAGAAAGAGAAATAGAAAAAGAGTACAGAAAAAGAATATACAAATAGAATATATACTAAAACGAAAAATACAAATCGGCCCAGATTTTATTACGATAGTTATGAAGAAATGAAAAATTTCAGAAACCAAGATTTTAATACACTTTTTTCATAAAAATAGATTAAAATAGATAAAAAGTAAAACAATTTTTAAAATTTAAAAAATAAATATCTGCAAGAGAATCTATCAGAGAGGGAAAAAATTTTTTCTTTTTTTTTTTTTTGTGCATTTGATCATAAATAAAGTAAAGTTCTTATATTATTTTTATATAAAAAAAATTAACTAAAATTCTTATATTATTTTATATAGATAAGATATAACTTTAAAGTTAAAAATTTATAGAAAAAAAAAATTCAAAGACTAGCGCATCAACACTTAATAAAATATGCCATAATTATGTGTAATATTTTAATTATATATAAAATTTATATATCCATTAAACACAACTCTTTTTATTTACAGAGCATTTCAAAGTCATCTTTTTATTATATTTATTATTTTTAAAAAACGCTTTCAGCTTTTTCCACGTAGAATGCATCGATAAAACCAAAAAAGATAGACGACAGGTAATTTCAAAAGTACGCCTGAATATTTATTTTGAAAAAAAATATACATTTTGCGCCTCTCAAGTTTATTTTTTTTATTTTTTAATTTTTTTTAAAGTTTTCAATTCATGTGTGTGTTTATGAAATCTCTAGGTGCGTTTTCTTGATATTTTTTTGTTTCCATTCTCATTTGTAAAATGCTCACGTGTCGACAGGCATAGAAAAAAAAATTGTGGAAAAAAAACATACTTTTATATATAGAAAAAATGTCACAAGAGGCACGTTTTAAGTTGTGCGTTGTTTTTGCTGTTTGTTGTGGGATTTAGAAATTGTTTTGTATGGGCATTTATGTTAATTTAACCACTTGAGGTCTACGTATCTATGAGTAACTCTATCCATAACGTAGTTACTCGTAATACCCAACTAAATAAAACTCGCCAAAAAGCTGCACACACGTTCCAGACAATCCACAGCCAATCCTTGAGGTCTTGACAACTTCTTGAGACATGCATATGAGTAAGGTGTGTCACATTATTGTTATTATTATTGTTTTCTATACTCTGTTTTCTATAAGGAAAAAAGTGTTTGTCAGTCTTTTTTTTTTAAGTTTAAGCAATTAAATTATAATAAAGTTTATATATATGACTAGCTGCCCCGGCGTGCGTTGCTACGCTCAAGCTCAAACTTTCATACAAACTTTTAAATGCATTTTTCGCCCACTTCTAACATTTTCTAAGCTCAAGCCCTAATTTAATTTTTATCTACATTTTCCACTTTTAACTTTTAAATAAAATTTATTCATTTTTTTTATTAATATTTTGATGGTTGCTAATGTAAGAACAAAAAAAAAATAGTTGCACTTTCTTGATTTTAAAACACAAAAAAAAAATTATAAAAATATAATAAGATAATAAGATAAATTATTCTTTATTTAGAAACTTAAATTTTTCCTCAGTTTATATCTCCTACAGTATTACCAAATTTAACTATCAAAAGTATTTTTAGACCTTCTCAAATATCTAAAAACAGTCTGTAAAGAGAGCATTAAACAGTTGGTTACTTTTCAATACAAATATTCTTGTTTTTGTTTTGTTTGGGAATTAATTGCCCGCATACTATATGCAAATATTTTGTAATAACCATTTTGGCCTGTTTGCAATAAAATTATATGCATTAAAAAAAGAAAAAAAAAATACAATAATAATGTCAGTCCCTCAAGTCTCCAAGTCTCCAAGCAGGCTATCAAAACCGAAACTCGAAATATTTACTCGTAAATGCAAATCTTTATTAAAAGGCGCGAAACAATTTTCCATTTGCAGCCACAGCCCACGCATAAAAAACAACAACAATAACAACAATTGCATACTATAACTATAGCCGACAATAAACATTAAAACGTGTTTGCATGTGAACTTGAATGAAATGCCAAGTTGGTTACAAATTGGGTTACAGACAATCCTAAGCTGCAATTAACTATATTAAAGTAATAAAAAAACAAAAACAACTTGAGACTTTGTCTTTATAAGCAGACAAATTGATTTGCTCATGAATAAAAACACAACGCCTATAAGTGAAGAAAATTACAGATTTTTTTAAATATTTATAAAGTTGCACTCAAGGAGTGCAAACAAAAGCAATACAAAAATTTTAAAAAATTTTCTAAATTAAGTTAAATATAAAAGGAACTAAGCTATAAAGAGAACTTATCAGTCATAAGAAACATAAAGAACAAAAAATATAAAATAAAGAAAACAAAAAAGAGAAAAAAAATGTAAGTTAGATATAAAAAGAGCTGATCAATATATTAAAATAAATAAATAATAAGTATAAAAATAAATATAAGTATAAAAAATAAATTAAGAACATAAATAAAGAACTAAATAACAATAATAAAAATAATTAAACTAAATGAGACTAAGCTATAAAAAGATCTTTCAATTGAAATAAAAATATAGCTTTTATTAATTTAAATTAGTTTTGTTTATTATTTTATTTTTTTATCTTATTTTTTTTTTTTGGCGATTTCCATATCAATTTTATCGGCTTAGGAATATTTATTTATATATATTTACACTATTTAACTACAAACAAATCTTAGGGTTATACCATAGTAAAAAGTTTAAAAGCAAACGTTTAACAAACACAATCTCAAGCTGACAACCTAACTTCAATTAAATTGAGCACAGTATCATTAGCTTAAAAACCGAAATCTAAACTAGAGAAACTTGTCTTAAAGGCGCTCAACGCAAAAAACTCATTTATCATCATTTTCTGTAAATGTATTTAAAACTATTAAACATATATTTTCTAACTGAGTTTCAATGAACTGTCATAAAAACTGAAAGCGTGCATACAAAAAAAAAAAAAAAAAAACTATTTAGCAGGTTTTTAAATATATAGTCTATGCCAACAGTTCAACAGTTTCAAATTTTGTCTTAAACCAACATTTGATAATCAAATTTGTTGCGCCGATTGCTAATTAGTTTCAATTTGATCCTAGAAATTGAGCAGACACGCTAAACAAATCAATCTAGAGCCACGAAGCGAACAAATTGAGATATATATCTCAAAACTCAAATCGAAGCTAAAAACAATCAACAGAGAGAAAAAACAAAATAAAGATTAATGAACAGCAAATTGTACATTGTAAATTGTAAATTGCTTTTGGTTCAAGTAAGGCAAGCATATGCGAAAAAAAAATAGAGAAATAAAAATTCGACTTTCACTTTCGCCAGCAGGTGAAAAGCATTTATTAGATCGCATAGACCCTAAACTAAAATTTCTTATCAAATTGTAAGTAGCTTGAACATATCTCAAAATGCACGCAATGCAAAAAGTATTGTGAAATAAAATGGTTTAATCGGATTGTTTATTGCCAGCGGGGGGTTGCTATTTGGCCTATCTTTTTCTCTATATATTGACCTCAAATTGAGTCAACGCACATGCCCCCTTTTTTATTGACCCAGTTCAGCGTAACCACAACAAGAACAGATGGAAACCAGATAGATAGATACATAAACACGCTCTATAAGTAAATACTATATAGTATATAGTTTAGCTTGGGTTTCAGGGTCACACAAAATACATTTACCTAAATATTTGCAAAACTATTTCCAAAGTCTTTCTATATTTAAAAAAAAATAAAACAACAAATTGATGTCGTCAGTGTGTCTTGTATTTTAAAATAAATTTAAGTTAGTCTGCAACAAAAAAAAAATATTGTCTAGCTGGGAATTTGTTTAAAATATATATAAAAAACAAACCAAAAAAATAAATTTCTAGCTGGGAATTTGTTTAAAGTATACATATATAAAAATTTATGTTGAAATAAAATTTTTGAACTGCATTAGAAAAATACAAAGAAAAATTGTCGGAAAAAACAGAAACTAAAAAATATTAAAGCTTTAAAGTCTCTTGAATGATGCAAACAAATCACAAATATTTGATTGTACAATTCTTTTTTAAATACAATAGTTTTTGAAGTTTGAAGTAAAATCTATAGAATGATCTCTAATAGAATGTTCTCTAATACCTATAAAAAACTGAAAATCTATTTTAGAAATTTTTTTCATTTAAGCATAACGAAATGGTATATGAACTAAATTCTTTAATAAAAATATATTGTTAAACAACTGAAGATTAATAATTTATTTTATTTATTAGGAAAGAAGAACAAACACAAACAAAAATGTTGAAGCCCCAGACAAACTTTATTGCTCACTGTTAAAACCTTTTGGGAATTAGAATTGAAGAAATGTACAACTAAAATATATAATAAAAGAGGATCAATTGATTTTCATTTTGGAACTAGATTATATGAAAAGTATAAATAATATAATAATAATATAATAATATAATATTATTAAATTTATTTCAAAACAAAAAAAACCCAATTTTAAATGCTTTAAAAATATCACAAATATTTTTTTCAAATTTTTTTAAGTATTAAGTATTTCATATTTATATTTTGATTCATTTTAAATTGAATATAATGATCTTTATTTCCATTTTAATGCAATAAGGAATTTTTAAATACTGTAAAAATATCAAAAATATACAATTCCATATTTCAACTATATTCTTTATAAGAAAAATATATTTATATACACGTATATAGCCTTTTCTTTTTCATTTTTCAACACTTATGGCGCCCCAAAACATGCTTAATCCTTTTGCTTTCTTTAAAAAACATTTATCAAATTTAACAAGCTATAATTACGCTACAAAAGTCTGTACATAGTATTGTCTATAGAGCGTAAGAAGACCCTGATAGTATATAGCTATATAGTACAGCAGACTCACAACAATATGTCACATTATTTTGGCACTTGCCGCCCCATCGATGTCGATGTCGATGTCGTTGCTCTGTGTCGTGGGAACATAAAATTTAAAAAAAATATATATATTTAAAATACAAAATTTCAAGATATTTCTTCGAAAATATGCAAGTATTTTGTCGTGACGGAAGTGCGCGTGTCTTCTTCTGAACAAAAAAAATAAAAAATAAAAATAAAAAACCATTTAAGCGACTTTTCTTTGGCGCTTGTTTAACAAGACATTAAAAAATATAAGAAATTGCCTTGGTTCCCTATAATATGGTATTTTAAAGAGCAAAAAACGCAAAAAAGAAAATATAAAAAAAATCAATTAATATTTTAAATGCGAAATATGCAAAGTTGCGCTTTTGCTAAAGTTTTTTAATATTGATGCCAAATGCTGAGCTGCATACAAAAATTGTAAGCACAATTTTATTTCCTTATAAACACAGACTATTGAAGACTTTCAAGTATATATATGTATATATATAACTATCATCGACCAGGCATATAACAAAACTAAGCCCTGAGCTGCATAAACAATTTGACGTCAATGGATTTTTGTTGTCTATTCGAATTTGGTATAGAAATTGTATAGATTGCCATAGAATTGTTCAAATAGATAGTTGAAAGCGAACGATGCTAATGATTTCATTTTGGCATATGAAAATTTGCGTCAAAAATAAATCAAAAACGCAAAAAAAATAAATATTAAGGAAAATTCAGCAGGCGGTAGTTGAAAATATGCGATTGAAAGTTATTCTATAAAATATTTTTAAATAAAGAATAATTTAAGAACGCATAAAAAATTTTAGTTTAAATTGGGATTTCATTTTTGCTTAATTAGTTTTGATTTGTTTTCTAATAAATATTTAATATTATTTAATAATTTGTGCTTTTCAACTGGTATTTAAAATAATTGTTTCACTTTGAAAAAAAAAATTTTTAGACTTTAATTTGATTTTTTATTAGAGCACTTACTTCAGATTTTTGTACTTAAAATAAATAACATTATATAAAATAATTTTATTTCTAATAAATAATAATTTTTTTTACTAATTTTCTGTCTTCAACTGAGTTTAAAAAATTATTGTTTCACTATAAAAATATATTTTTTTGACTTGAATTTAGTTTTTATTAGTGCGTTTCCTTCAGATTTTTGTGCTTTAAAAAAATCACATTGTATAAAATATTTATTTTTATTTAAACTGTCAAAATTAAATTTTATTTTAACCAAAATTAAAAAAATATATGAAACCCAAACTAGACTAGATCAATTCGTCTCTAAATACTCAAACTTCTTGCTTATAGGCTTCAAAATTTAATCTTTTAATAGAATTACAGGGTATGCGGAAAATCTAAAAGCTTTTAGTAGACTAAGAGTAAAATATTGGGCTAAGATTTTTGGCAATAGCCACAATACGCAGCTGAGTGAATTTATGGCCCATAGCATATTTAGCTTTTAGTTTCGTATACTTCCAAGTTTTTTTCAAAAAAAAAAAAAAGAAAAACTGCAAAAACTATGCTCAAATGTTTTTTTGCAACCCCAAAGCACTCACTGGAAGAAAATACATGACTCAACCAACTAACCACTAAAATGTTGGCTAACAAAACGCACAAAGCAAAAGCTAAGCACAACATTGAAAAATAAATAAAAAAAAAATATATTTAGTTGCTGACCCTTAAAAAGCAATATTTGACATTTGTGCTCAAAAGATACATTTGACGAGCACAAAAGCCAGCAAAAGCTGTGTCTGGTTTTGTTTTTAATGGTAAAAATTTGAAAATGTTTTGAAGGTAACAGAGTATAGACTACAAATATGGCCTATATAGAAATTTACAGAATTTTAAAAGATTAATAAGCCCATTATAAAAGGGTTGAACAGTGGGAAATTAGAAGAGTAATCCTTTGCATATTTATTTTATTCACACTGTTCGCTTTATATAAATTTAATATAAAAAGTTACCATGCAAATAAATAAGTAAATAAAAAGAAAATTATTTAGGCTAACTCAGAGAACTTTTGTAGGTAGATAAAAGGTTAGAAAGGAATACAAAGATGTACTTTAAACATTTACATACAAAATGGACTTAACATATATAAACAACAGATGTTTAACGTTATAGAAATTATAGCGAGTTACAGAAACTTGGGATAGAAAGGTCTGTCATAGAAATAAAATTGACTTTAATATCTGGAATATATCCTCTGCTTTCTGTTAACATTACATTAACATTTTCACATCAACAGTTTGACATATAAATATGCAAGCGAAATAATTATAAAAAGACAAATGATTTAGTATAGCATTTAATTCAAATTAGGCATATGCCAAGTTGTGGCATGAATGAATTCAATGCGGCAAACATTTTTAGAGGAATTTCTCTAATACGATATATATATTTTTTTTTGTGTTGGGGATTTTAATTGCCGGACTGACTGACACACAGACAACAGAGTTCCAATTTTAGACAGATGCAAACTGACTGAGTAACAAAACAACAAATAAATTCACTAAATGAAAACTATGGTAAAAACACAAAGTTGAGAAAATGCTAGATAAAATTGCTGGGAATATATATACATATATATATATATGATGATCTGTTGTAACAGCTACAAATCTATGGCGGATATGCTGAGCAATGTTTATAAACAAAAACATAATCCAGAAATGGGCCGCCAAGTGGTTGAGAATTGATTAAAAAAAAGGTAAAAAAAAAAATCTAATATATACTCACACTTTAGGCGCGTACTGTACGGCATTTAAATGTGGCTGAACTATATCCAAAAGTTTTTTGTGAAAATTATGTTAGAAATGCCGTCAATTGTTGTTCGCTTCGTTTTGCTATTTTCTATTTGTTTTTTCTTTATTTTTTGTGGTTTGTTGGGGCCGCATTCACGTTTTACGTTGTCACAGAAACAAACCACGGCGTGGGCTTGGCTAGGTTAAGGCACGACATAGCCGTAAAGTAAGTTAAAGTACAAAATAACAAAAATAAATGAAAAGAAACTATTGATTACTATGTTGAACAACGCGAAGTTATGCGGAGTCAAATGTTGTGACAGACAATTCGAAATATATTCTGTTGACAATCCAATTAGCGTGTGTTTGTTTTTGTCTTCACTCCGTCCGTCCAACTAGGCGTATACGCATTGCAAAGTTATTTCAATTGAGAAACGTTCTAATTGAAATATTTTTCAAAAAACTGATTACAACACATATTATTTAATTTATTTTATTTTTTGATTTTCAAAAAGTTCGTTGAACAGCGAACGCAAGAGCACGGCGTAAAATATTTATAAACGGAAAAAACGCTTTTGGCGCGACGCGCACGGAAACACAACTAACGTAGAACTGAAATACGGAAAACGGGCCTATCTACGAGTACGAATATTCTTGTACTCGGACTCGTAATCGTACTCTGCTCAACACTTTCACTCGGGAAATATTGAATAAAAGAGGAAGAAACAAAAAAAATGTACGGAAAATGCTATTTTTGCCGCACACAGAGGCAAACAGCCAACAAAATGGCTCAAAGAGTTAAAATGATATTTTGTAAACTGAGTAAGTTTATACCCTGTACAGAGATTTAAAAAGGGTAGAAGTAAGTTGTGTGATAGAGTTATTTAAGCTCTAAATTAATTGACATTAATCTTTTCCAAAACAAAAATTCCCAAAGTTTACATTCGCAGTTAAATTAAATGTTCAAAAAATATATATGTTTACACATTATGATAATTATTAATTAATTTTTGTGTTTTGTGAAAAATCATGTAAATATTTTTAATTTTTTTTTTTTATTATCGAATTGAAAGTAAGAAATTTAAAACATTTTATTTGAAGATATTTTTTATTATTTAATTATTTATTTTTTAGGTTGTGTGAGCTTAAAACTGTACACAGGGTAGCTGCTGCATACCACAAAATTCACGTAATTATTATTATTAGTATTATTTCTTTTCTTTTTTATATATATACAATTATTGAATTGAATGTAAAAAATTGTAAAATTTTGATTTTAAGCTACTTTCTATTTTTTTATTATTACTTTTTAGGTTTTGTGACTTTAAAGCTGTGCACAAAGTAGCTGCCAGTCGAGCATACCATAAAAATCACGTTATTATTATAAATATTATATTTTTTTAATTAAAGAATTAAAAGTAAGAAATTTTAAAATAATATGACCTAAAAACTGTGCACAGGGTGGCTGCTAGTCGAGCATTCTAACCCAAAGCTCTATTACTTGTTGTTTATAAAAATATAATGGCTTTTGTTGTGGGTGAAGAGGGCTAGAGAGCGACGGCGGGGACAAGGGTGCCGCTAAATGCGCGCCGGCGTGCGGTAAACGGTAAACGAAAGTGAAACGAGCAATAAAAATTGCGCCGTTATTCGCAAGATTAAAGCTAAATGCAATGTGTGAAGAGGGCAAGAAAAGAGAGAAAGAGCGAGCGAGCGAATAAGGGCAGAGAATGAGAGAGAGAGAGAGAGAGAGAGACTGCAAATAATTGCATTGAATGCACGTGGAGCTTGCACTTACCTTGACAATGCAGCAGAGCGGCGGCAGCAGCTGCAGCTGCGAATGTAAACAGCTGTTGCAGGTGGAACGAACGAACGTGTGTATCCTCGCAGCAGCCCTTAAAGTCCTTGTGACGTCGCCTACCCCTCCAGCAAGTCCTTGACCGCATTGTATTTAGAATGCACACACGCAGTTAATTTGTATTTAATTGCGCTTATTTAACACACACACGCACTTTAAAATTATAATAACATTTTATTTTTGGCGCCAGTTGACACCCGCGTGTTGTTGTTGTTGCTATAAAGCCGCTTAACGCTTGCCGCCATTAAAACAATATATATCTACATAACTACCTAGGCACTTACCTCTATTTGATATACTAACTATGTATTGCTTCCTAAACTACAAATTAAGCACTTAATTTAGCACTATTTAACACAATTATCACACGCAAAATAAGTTTATGCAAAAATACGCGCGCCGCACGAAAAAAACAAACAGCTGAGCCGCTGTTCGTATTGGCGAAGGGGTTGGTGGGGACAATTTTGGGGGTTGTATAGACCGTACACCGTGTGGGAATTCAGCGGCGCCGGAGGCACAATGTGATGCAAACCGTTAGCGTTAACCGCAAAGCTTCGCGTACGCGTAAATTTCGCAATATTCGTTACTTTATGCGTTATTTAGAATTAAAATGCAACATTACTTTGTGCACTTGCTATTTCAATTAAGTTGGCAGAGTTAAGCTATTGTTAGCAGTGATGTAAAGTGCGACATTTTTATAGAGTTGCTTTAAATTTGAGTTTCTCTTAATTTGCGGCAGGTGGCGTGCGCTTAACATTGGTGTAACAGCCCCGTTTGCATAAAATGTTATTGTAGCGCCAAATTTAAAATTAAGTATGAACAGTGAAAAATTAAAAATTAGTATTACAATATTAAAGCTGCCATAATAAAACTTGGCACACAAGCTGTTTTTGTCAGCATACATGTAGAAACCAATCGAATTGGATTGCTATAACATATAGCTGCCATATATATATTTTATATTTTTATCATATTTCGTTGCAAATTATATTTCCACAGACACCGAGGCAATGAGACTGTGGCACAGTGGGCATGTACGATGTCGTGTTATCTCCATGGGTGAGGCACAATGATGACAAGTGGAGCAAATCCAAATATTGCCAGTTGGATTTGTTATGGGCTTGCCGGATGCAATACAACCCGGAAATCGAGCACCACACTCCATGCAAGCGGGAATGCTGTAAAAAAAAAAATTAATAGGCATAGTTATAGGCTGAAGCGCAAAGGGATGTTGCCTTACTTATCTGGCACCTTGGCCGAGCAGCCGTAGCAAACAATTGTATCCACATTGTGATCCACGGGCTCATTTTTCGAAAATATACCAACAGCCAAATGTTCATATATTTCCCGCTGCTTTTCAGGCAAATAATCAAGAGATTCCAACTTTATAAATGCCTTGGAGCAAGTGCCAAACGATTTATCGGCACAACTGGCCAAAGCCAACAGACTATATACATCCTCCACGGGCAAAACATCATCATAATCCCGCAAACGTATCGATGTAACCACGGCACTGTGTATTATGCCAAAACGTAGCTGCCTTTGGGCCAACAACATATAATGGTAGGCCTCGGCACAATGCCAGACCCGCTCAATGCAGGCGGCATCCTCCAGGCTAATCGAATCCAACAGCGTATTGCGATCAATGGCATAATCCAGCTCCGGCGTCGCCACAGACTTCAAATAATCCTCAGCTAGCAGTGCGGCGAGTATATAGATTTTCTTGATGCGCAACAAAGGTGCATTCCGTTCCACCTGCTGCTGGGCCAGCTTACAAAGCAGACGCGCTGCATCCAAATATCTGCCCGCCTTACGCTGCAATTCAATGGACTCGGACAGGCGTCCCTGATTCAAAAGCTCAGCAGCCTGTTTGCTTAGAAGTGTATTAACCTCAGGCATTTGATACTTTTGAGCCAACTCGACGGCCTGGCCCCATTGACGCAGATTGACACAAGCATTGACGGCGGCCTTTTGATCGCCAAATTTTAAATACGACTGCACCGCCTCCGAGCACATGCCTGCAAGGAAATGTAATTGATTTAGAAAGGATATTTTAATATACTTAATTAGTTTCCTTACCCACAGACACAAGCATTTCGGCCAGCTTGTTAAGCAGCGGACTCTTCTCCGGAAATTTGTCTACACATTTTTCCAGCTCATCAAACAATTCCAAATGATACAGAGCATCGATGTAACCCTCATGATAATGTGACTTTTCATAATATTCCTTGGCACTTTCCCAGTTATTATTATTGGCAAAATGATGTCCGATCTCACGCCAAGCTGTTTCCATTTGCTGATCGGAGACAGCAGCACCGCCCATGCGATAAAGTTGAACCACACGAAACCAATCACAGAGCGTCATGCGCAGATCAATAGCCAAATCTCTGCAAGCAAAAAGAAAGGATATTAATCTATATATTAATTATGCCGACTATAATTACCTGCGATCCGCATCCATGTACAACTTTTCAGCCTCATCAAATTCGCCATAGAAAGCCGCAATCTCTGCACGCTGCAAAATCTCTGAATTAATATTACGCAGCCGTTTGATCAACTTTATGCCCGGATAATTGGCACAACGCACAAAGGCATTCTCGGCTGTATTTAGTTCCAGTTTCTTTAGCGCCGACTCGGCCAGCAGACGCCACAGACGCGGATGTGGATTGTCCTCTATGAACTGCTTGGCATCCTCAAGACCCACATGCTCCAGCAGATCATCCGTATCGCGCAATGACTTGACACGCAACTGTATTAGATGCGAACTGTTCTGCTGCTCGCCAATGCTAATAATGTCATCCAGCAGCACACTGGTGATCTCCAGATCCTCGAATGTGCATATATAGCCAGAGCAGGAGATAGGCTCCTCGGGATCATTGCCACGAAATATATACATGCGCGTTTTCTCCATCAATGCCAACAGCAGCGGATTATCCTTGGCCCAGCTAACAGCCCAAACATCCTTACGCTCCACACGACTAAAATTCAGCTGCGTCTCCCGATTATCATCCAGATCCAGAAGTGTCATAACTCCCGCATGATCTATAATAGCCGCGCGACTATAAAGAGAAATTTAAATATTTAATTAAATGTGGAATCAGAGAAATTCAATATATTTAAAACAATAAAGATATTAAAAAAAAATAAATAAATAAAAACAAAAATAATAAAAAAAAAATAATAAAAAATTTAAAAAAAAAAAAAAAATTAAAAAAAAACAAAATTCTAATAAAGCGGAGGTTACCTTAAATTAAAAGAATCGCGGAGAAAGGCTTTTTTTTAATAAAATCGCCAATTTAAGGTTGCTTAGCTATAACTTATGAGAATCCCATAGAAGAGGGCTTAGAAAAATCAAAATTAAATTTTATAAATATCAAATAAATATTTTTAACAAAAATATACAAAAATATTTATAAAAAACAATTAATACTAACTAATAATACTAAATTTAAAGAAAATATTGTAAACATTTTAATTTCTAAATTAATAATAATAAATTTTATTTATACAACTAGAAAATATAAATAAATAAATATATAAATAAATAAAAATTTAAAACTTACGTAGAATTGCAATTGATGGCTATTTTGTGTACTTTGGAGTGAATTGTATGGCGATTTCTTAGTGCCACATTCGCAACGCTATATTCATTAATTATACCCGATTCACGGGCCACCAGCAGCAGCTTCTCGGACAAGGCCAGCGCACAAATGGGATCTCTATTGCAACGTGGCTCGCCCTGCAACAAATCCTTGGCCATTTCCACGCCAGTTGGAGCATCGTCAATGTGAAAGCGTTTCTCCTTGCGCGCCTTAACGCCCGTCAAATTAGAAGCGCTCTGAAATAAAATTAAAAAAAATATATTTAATATAGTGTATAAGTATAAATAAAAAAATACCTGATATTTTATGTACATTAAAACATCTTCGAAAATAAAAAAAAAATTAATTTTCAAACGTAAAATAAATTTAAATAGTTTTTAAATTGAATATTTAACAAAGTTATAAAACTAAGTTACAAGTTATTGTATAAAAGAATTATAACAAATCATTTCTAAATGTACACATGAATTTTATACAGATTATAGAGACAGATTTAAAAACATTACATGAAATTTAACAGAGTTAGGATATACGTATACGCTTTCTATATAATTGATAAACCACAAATGTCGCCAGAAACATATAGAGCAATAGAATAAATACTGAGGAGAGATCAGAACGATTCTCTGGCTTTAGAAAGATGTTTACACCGCCAGTTAATATATTGGCCAGCAAAAAGAATGTTAAACCATTCATGTTCAAGGACTCGCAGATGATAAATACAGCATTTGTGTCCTTTGTAGCTTCCGATTTAATTAATGAGCCCTTCTCCAGGCTCTCAGCTGTGCCATGATTTGTATCCAAGGGCAAAACGCTATTAATGACCAAATCAAATATAAATAAACTCAATCCCAGCATTGTAATCGTAATGGCAAACATCCACAGAACGTAGCCCAAATTGCAGGTAACCCGGGATACTCCAATTAAATAGGCGCTGACTGTCATCAGTGTCCAACAGAGCAGGGACAGGAACAAGAGATGAAGAAGTTTCCTCATTAACTCCTTATAGCTGAGTAAAGTTTTCCTTAGAAGCCATCTTCCCAGATATATAGACATCAAGTAAATGGCCACAAATCCTGGCAAAGAGGATAAACCCTCGCGATTTGCACTCAAAAGTGTGGAGCGCGGAAATTCAAATGGAGAAGTAATATACGCAGAGATGCCGCCAAAACTTAGCGACACTTGATGGCACACAAGAATAGCTGCAAAATTGGAAAATTAAAATTAATTAAAATATAATTAAAATATTTATTAAAAAATATAGAAAACTTACAAAAACCCAGAAGCAACAGCTGCGCATCATTGTAGGCCAGTAAGGTGAATAAACTGCCAAAGAGCTTGGTAAAGCCCAATATGAAAAAGGCATTCAAATGTTGGCCATATTCATGCTCATCCTGGCCATAACTCACAGTCATGAGGGCCACACAACGTGCCATGCCCAGCAGTATCAAGGGCAGGGCGGAATGCATCAAACTACGCCGTAAAGCACTAAAACTACGATTTCGATGTGAGACACCACCCATGGCCATAACAAATAAACCAATGCCGGAATCCATCAGAGTGGCACCATAGAACCAAGTCTTGCGATGTGGCTTATAAAAACATTCAAAATCAATGGCAAGTATACAAATTGCCGTAATCAAATGAGTTAACGCTCGGGTTATAGTCAAACTAGCGGGTCGAGTGCCCAGATCAAAAAAGGATTGTTTTTTATAACCCAAATTTGAATATCTAAAGAGGATTAACGACATTGAGATTACAAACATTAAACCCAATATATAAAGACTATAATTGCTAGCCACAGTTACAATGAGCACACTGGGTAGAATAATCAATGAAAATTCCACAAAGTAACAAATAGTTGAGTTGAAACATTTCACAAATAAATGGTTTACAAGACGCGCCAATACAATGCCCAAGAACGTGGTCAAGATGACCAGCATGGAGGCAAAACTCTCTTCACAGACTGTCTTTAAATCTGGCTTCCATACCATGACAAAAGCTTTAAGAAAATTTGGTTTCTAAACAAGAAAAATTTAGAAAATAATTTTTTTTTTGAATAAATAAGAATGAAATTTAAATGCCTAAGTGATCAAAATCTAGATTGAAAGAGAAATTGAGACCTGGGATTGTAAAAATATTTAGTTTTCTTTTTTTTATCGAAAATATTATTCAATTATAATTATTTTTGCAGTGATAAATAAATATAGAGAAATATATAAATATAGAGATATATAGAGAAATATATTTATATATATAAAATAATATATTCCATGGATCGTTGCAGTTCAATTAATGACTGGAAAATTTGAATTTTTTGGGATTAAACTCAAAAATAAGGATTAAATTTGAGTTTATTAAAAATTTACAGAAATAACGATTAAGAAAATTTGAGGCAATTTATATTAATCTAATATAAGAGTTAAAGTAAAATGAAAACAAAAGCGATTCATATTTAGGCAAAAAAAAAAATATCATAGATCATTAAAAAATAAATTAAAAAATAAATAAAAATAAATTTTTTAATAAAAAATAATCTTTATATGAGAGATAATTTTTAAGGGTATAAATTGGCTTGTGTGCTTGCTGCAACATCATATTATAATTAATAAATAATAATTTATAATTATAATGATATGCAACAACATTTTGATATATAAAAACAATTATTACAAAATTATTTGAATTTTTGAGTGAAAAAATAAAAATAATTTAATTAACCAAAAATATTTATATTTTTCTTCGGGAAAAACCGAAATTTTTTAAATAATATTTAAAAATCATTAAAAACCTCTAATTTTAGAGATTAAGTATTATTTTCCCTATAAAAAAATCATTATTTTTTCAAATATTTAATAAACTTGAAAATAAACAAAAAACGGAAAAAAATCCGAATTTTTCAAATAATATTTAAAAATCATTAAATAACTCTAATTTTAGAGCTTTACTATTATTTTCGCTATAAAAAAAAAAAATTGTTATTTCTTTAGATATTTAATAAACTTAAAAATAAATCGTTTTTTCATAGGCAATTCCAAAAAATATCAAGTAATATATGTTAATAAATGATTTTTTATAATTTAACATTTAATATATATAAATAATACTTACCTTTGGAGTATGATAATGCCAAATGAGTATCTCATCATACGAAGCAATGGCCACATAGCCCGAATTAATGCCCACAAAACGCGGTTTAATATCCGTATACTTGGCTGTAAATGGCAAAAGAAATATAAATTTAAAATAAATTCTTAAATTTTTATATACAAATTAAAGTTACAGTCCACAGTGGTGCCAATGGAATTGCAAAGTAGCAGTTGATAGACTCTATCATCCTGTTGTGCTGTGCTGCTGCTGCGTCCTTCGAGCGTGCTGAGTGCAATCTCCTTAATGTTGCTGCTAACACATTCAACGCCCAGGACACAATGCTCATTGCTGGCGGCCAGGCACAGTGTGGGCTCCACCTCCTTGAGAAAGCTCTGATTGGACAATGTATTCCAAAATGTAATTACATTTAAAGGCAATAAACTATTGCTGCTGCCACTATGACTGCTATTGCTGCTGTTCAGAAAGACGACCGTCTTTTCAAAGTAACACCAAATATAGTCGGGTCGAATGTTGGCAAAATATATAAATGAATCCACGGCCATGGCAATGCGCAACGATTTGCCCTCCCAGCTGAGCGAGGTGATGTCACTGCCTGGCACTTTGAGTGTCCGATAGAGCCGGCCCAGCGGCGAATAAAAGCACACCTGGTTGGTATCACGCAGCGGCGTTGCTGGCTCCAAGGATGTGCCACAAATGGCCAGAATGCTGCCATCATGATTCCACTTTGCATCCACATTACGCATGCCCGTATCAAAAATTGCAGGAGCTGTAAAGAGTTTAATATAGATTAGATAATGCTTAATTGAAGGATGCGTTTAAGGCTGAGTTGGCAGCACTGGCAGACCATCATCCAGAAGATAATCGTAGATAGAAATTTCTGACTTTCTGCACTCACCATCATCATTTTCATTGCGCATAATTTGCACTTTGCCAACCTCAAAGCAAATGGCCAGAACTGGGCGATTGCGATTGTTGGAAGGGCGACCACTAAACCAATTGATGCTCGCAATGCGCTGAATTTTGCCTGTGGAACTGCCCAGAGTAAGGCACTTAATGCCCAGCTTCATCTGAAAAAGAAAGATATTAATCAAGAACTTTATATTCAATTATCAAAAACTCCAATACACACTGCAAAATTGCCCTGATTGTCATACAAATGACACTCGCCATTGGCCAGGGCAAAGAGTATTAGCCGATTATCTGGACTCCATTGAACACCCGTGAGATGTGTATGTTTGAGCTCTTTGCCAAAAATACGATTGCCATCAACGGAGCCCACAATAATGGCGCCATCTTCATAGACAATACAGATTTTGGCACCATCCGAGGTCCAACTCATGCCGGCCACTGTTGATTTTTTGCGATCATTGGTCATCTCCTCATACCAGGCGCCCTTGTACAGCATCCAGACCATAATGACACCATCGATGTCCGAGGATGTTAGCTTCTGCTGTGCATCATTCCAGGTAACCACCTTTACAGACTCCTTATGGCCATCCAATGTTTGATTCATTGATAAATTGGAAACGGCAGCCAGACCGCCTTTATTTTGACCATTATTTCCAGCTAATAATAAATTAAAGATTAAATTAGCTTGTATTATATATTATTTGTTTTAGAAACTCTTACCTTGATCCAGCTTCAACACCTTTAGCAATCCTTCTGTGCCGGCCACGGCAATGTAGCCCTCCTCCTTGTTCCATGCAATGCAATTGAGTTTAACATTGTTTGGTATTGCAATCTATTAAATAGAAAATAATATAAGCTGTTAATAAAGGATTTTATTAAGCTAATATATAATTTACAGTTACCTTTTTACTTAGATAGACAAACATGTTTAACCAGTTCTTAGTTTTTCTTCGTATTTTCCAATTTCTCTAGCTGCTTTTCCACTTTTTGTTATTGTTGTTGTTCCAATTTTGTTGCCATGGCAATTTGAATGTTTACAAATTGTTTTGTCGCAGCTGCGCATGCGCTGTACCTTGCTGTTGTTGTATTAAACATTTAATTAAATTACACATTTACATATTTATAAATAAATAAAATACAACTACATTTCATTTGAAATTGTTAACACAAACTATTTTTCACGAAGCGAAGAGAGCGAGAAATAGCGCAAAGTTGCAACAAGTTGTACTAGTTCGCTGCGAACTTTATTTCAATGGTTACAAAATGAACTAGTTACTTTTCTATGTTGATTTATGGCGCGTAACCATAAATTTATAGCAATTTATACGTTACATTTTAAAAACCTTGCAAAAAATAAAAACATATATAACAGTTAATGAAATAAATAAGAAGTAACTGAAATAATGATTATTTTTAGAGGGATATATTTAATAATATAAATAAAAATATAATTAAAAATTATTAATACGCAATTTTAGTAATTTAATATGCATTTTTTATATTTTCACTTACAAAAGTAAATTAATTTTATATATATAAATGTGTAAATATAAATAATATAAATGTGTAAATTTTGTTATAAAGTAAGCTGAAATTTAATAATAAATTCTGTTAAAATTCGATAAAACACTGCACTTATTAAAAAAGAATAAATTTCTAATTCAATTATTAAATTGTTCAATAATTTCTTTAATAAAAAAAAGAAAAGCAAACTAAATAATCGTTATTTACGATGCTTGATAAGTAATAATTCGACTTATGAAATTTATTTACCTTTCTAAAGAGTATTACTTAACACCTGGTCTTTTATAAATATTGTAATATGATATGATACAAACAATTTGATAACGTCAATGTATATTGATATAAAAACGTAATTTTTATTATTCTTTATGGACTCCACAATACACACATACAAACTTCAAACATGACTAACTATCTTATCGCAAAACAGACATAATAAACAAATAAATTACGCGTGCATCAACTTAATCACAATTCCACTTGACCCGCTTATTTAAAGAGAAAAGTTGGAAATAGTATAATAATATACAATTAATTGTTTTATTTAAATTCCTATCACAGCAGGGAGAATATTAGAAATTCGTTCTAGGCAAAGCGTATACGCTTTCTATATAATTGATAAACCACAAAAGTCGCCAGAAACATATAGAGCAATAGAATAAATACCGAGGAGAGATCAGAACGATTCTCTGGCTTCAAAAAGATATTTACACCGCCAGTTAATATATTGGCCAGCAAAAAGAATGTTAAACCATTCATGTTCAAGGACTCGCAGATGATAAATACACCATTTGTGTCCTTTGCAGCCTCCGATTTAATTAATGAACCCTTCTCCAGGCTCTCCGCTGTGCCATGATTTGTATCCAAGGGCAAAACGCTATTAATGACCAAATCAAATATAAATAAACTCAATCCCAGCATTGTAATCGTAATGGCAAACATCCACAGAACGTAGCCCAAATTGCAGGTAACCCGGGATACTCCAATTAAATAGGCGCTGACTGCCATCAATGTCCAACAGAGCAGGGACAGGAACAAGAGATTACGCAGTTTCCTTAGTAATTCCTTATAGCTGAGCAAAGTTTTCCTTAGAAGCCATCTGCTCAGGTATATAGAGATCAAATAGATGGCCACAAATCCTGGCAATGATAGAATTCCCTCGCGATTTGCACTCAAAAGTGTGGAGCGTGGCACATCATCATTCATTACATAATCCGAGAGGCCGCCAAAAGTAAGACCCATTTGATGGCCAACAAGAACAACTGTAAAAATAAATTATATTAATAAAAGTTTAATTTATTAAATTTAACAACTTACAAAGTGCCAAAGGCAAAAGTTGCCTATCGCTGCGCGGCAAAAAACTGAGCAAACTGCCAAAGAGCTTGGTAAAGCCCAAAGTGAAGAAGGCATTCAAATGTTGGCCATATTCATGCTCATCCTGGCCATATCCAATGGTCACAATGGCCACAACACGTGCAATCCCCAGCAGAATCAAAGGCAGGGCTGAATGCAACAGACTACGCCGTAGATCAGTGCAATGGCGGGGTCGGCGTGACACCAAACCCATTGTGACAACAAACAATCCAATACCTGTGTCCATAAGTTGAGCGCCAAATAGCCTACTTTTGCGATATGGCCGATAGAAACTATTAAAATCAATTGCGAGTATACAAATTGCCGTAATCAGATGAGTCAGCGCCCTGACTACGGTCAGAGTTGTGGGCCGTGTGCCCAAATCGATGTAAGCACGACTTTTGGCACGCGACAAAGAACGCGATCTTATAATAAACCATAACGAGAGTATGATCATAAATACTATGAAATGGACACTATAACTGCTGGCCACTGTCACGAATAGCACACCTGGGAGTATAATCAATGGGAACTCCACCAGATAGCATATATTCAAGCTGACCCGAGTGCATAGTCGATGGGTTACAATGCGCGCAAAAATAATTCCCGAGAAGGTGGTCAAGATGACAAACAATGAGGCGAAACTCTTTTCTATTGTCTCCAATGAACGTTTATCGTAATGTAGTTTGGTTAAATCGAAAACTGTGACTACAGTTGTTTCGCTGGCCATGACGATTGCCCGTTTACTATCGTGGCAAATTTTCGTCGCAGTTGACGAAAACAGTGGCCAACTAAAATGGTATTGATATTGATAAAAATTGCCTAATCTATGTACACACATATAACAAGTGATAAGCTTTAAAAAGAAATAAAGCATTAAAGCTGAAATAAAACAGCCCAATACAGTTTAAAAGCTGTTATAGAACTACAAATATAATAAGATCACTTAAAGTGTTAAATATTTTAAGACTTTTGACCTTTTTTGAATTTACATTTTTTGCCGCCATAAAAAATGGTTTTTGCAGCAGTTGCTAAACAGTTGCGCAAAGCGAACGCTAGCGCTAGTAGATAATATTTCGATATCTTGAGCAAAACATCGATAGTTTTTTTTAAATATCGACAGCACAATCGATAGTTTTGCAGCTCTACTGGCCATTGCCAAAGTTCAGCCAAAAAAAAGGGCTCGTCGCTAGAGTTGGCTACAAGGCTACACATAAGTTATATTTATTGGAGCTTGGATTACTCATGGCGCCGGGGATCTATAAAAGCCGCTGGTGGTCACCAAAACGCAGCAATCACTTAAAAGTGTATGCCAAAATATAGTAGTGTATTTAGCATAAATTCGCCAGAACTCGGGTGAGTTTAACCGGTACACGTGCTGGCGTATTGTTGTAAATATTGTTTGTCATGAAATAGACAAAATGTATTAATGAGAAACACATTAATACAATATGCAAATATATTAGGTAAAACGGTGTCAAGTGTTTGTGTCATAAACGCACAAAGATAAAAATTTGCTGTTGTTATTGCTATTTGCTTATCTGACGTCACAGTAGTGCAAACAAACACAAACGGCATGCAGATTTAAGGGGCTTGTCCACAGTGTATGCCTACGTATATATTTAAGTATGTGTGTGTTTACGTCATATTGATTTCTGTGTGTGTAGGCGACTGAGCATCACGTGCTGCTCGCCCACCAACCACCCACGCCGCTTTCACTCTCTCTTTCTCTTTATATATCTCATTCGCTCTCTACCAGAGATCATTGGTCGCCCCATTTTTTGCCCCCCCACTTATCATCAATACGTTTGTCAGCTCAGTTTGTTGCCAGCAGCGTGAGCGTTAACAACATTAAACGCGGAAGCGCAATTTATAAATTGTATTTTGCTTTTGTTTTCTTGCATGGTCGCCTCTATAATTAATTTGTAAATATAATTTACGTAACTTTTATATTGCCGGCCAATTTGGCATTTTGCTGTTGCTACTGCGCTTTTGCGCACCTCACTCAAGGGTGTGTAATTAACAATCAAACACAACACGTGCATAAATATAAATATAAAAATAATTATAAACAAATAAACGACGACTCCAAATACCCTTGCAATGGTCTTTTCTAAATAACTTTACACTTTCAAACGGAGCAATCGTGATCCGATTTTGATTATACTCGGTTTATAATATAATGACAAAATATTTTTGAAAAAAAAAAAAACGTGCCGATCGCTCTTATGCATAGCTATGATAGCAGCTATATAATATACTCGTCGTAAGACTAGGTTTTTGCTCAAAAAAATAAAGTTCAAAATCATTCTTGGCTGCTTTTCTAGCTAAATTTTGATAGTTTGATACTTTTTTCTAATAAAAAAATCAAGATTAAGCTTTTAAAAATATTTTTAATATTTAAAAAAAAATTTCGTTAAAACGTTTTGCTTCTTTTTTTCAATTTTTTAATATTTTGAATAAATTTTTTTTTTAGATTTGTTTTTATTTGTTCCTTGACAATAAATACTATTCAAATTCTAATATTAATAGTTATATATAAAATTCAATAATATAAAAATCAGCTAGGATATGCATAGATTATCCCGTGAGGATAATATTCTTATAGTTCTCTTTTCCATAAATATGCTTCGAGTGCATTATTTATTTTAATTGAAAAAAAAAAAATCGTTTTTTACGGTGTCTGGATTTCTAGACTATGTAAAGCGTCGTATTAACCTTTGACCACAGAGACTAGATTGGATTGATAGGGTTCTTATGAAAACTTGTTGTCAATGTCACATTGTAACGCCTTCCGCCCACCCAGACAGCGTTTACATCAGGTGTTTCAACTACTGGGTTTTTTTCCAATTTATACTTATCTACAATAGCTTGAGTTATTTTTAAACCAACATTTTTTTATTTTTGATTTATTGCATTTTTTATTTTTAAGGAATAATAATAACTACCTATTTCTGCTCTATATATATTTTAAGTGTTTAAAAAAAAGCCAACCCTATAATAATAATAACTTTAAAAGATTTATGAAAAAGATTTACGAGTTTATTTAATTTTTTCCAAAACCCAAATAATGTACACCCAATACTAAACAGTTTTTCTTCCTTTTGTGAATACTTTGTCATACTCTTATCAAAACTAATCAGCATATGTTCATGTCAACGATCACAATAATAATGAATCTATTGACAAATGTAATTATTTTATATTATACGTATTTATAGAACGTTTGGGACAAAAAAAAAGTTTCTCATCTGAAACGACAAATAGAATAAAAGTAGAAAGATCTAGAAACACGTTTTGCCCCTTTCCAATTACATTTGAACTTTGTACTGATTGCACTGCGAACTTGAATTTCTTGACATAAACTTTGTAATAATATACATACATATATATATAATATATAATCATAATCTAGTATACCTGACGCCATCGTAAATAAGGGTTTTTGTTTACTTTGTTCTGGATACGATGACCCCATAATGCAAATTGTAATTCCGATTTATAAGTGTTGACAAACAGGTGGGAATATGAGCACACTTTTACATCTTTTTTTTTTTATTTTTTTTTTATAAATAAAACGTGATTGACTAAAGCATACTCTGTTAAAAACTTCATAAGCACTTCAGAATGTATTTAAAAAAAATTGTAAACATACCTTGCTGCCATTTTCAGACAGAATTAGGGTATTCACATGGCCTAGGATTTTTCTGAAAATATATAAGTTTTTTTTAAAAAACTTTTATTAAATTTTACATTTTATGCACCCAGTTAATATACCTAATGCTGATCACCTTAAAAATTAGGGTATATATATGTTTCATGTTTCAGTTTCGATTGGTTTTTATATGGCGCAATTATTGGCACATCATTTCATATGTTTGTTAAAGAAAAATAAATTAATAAATAAAATAAATGCATATTAAGCATTTTTGTTTAAACATTAATGAAATCGTTTTGATTGCATAAAAGCAATTTAGCTATATAATTTAATGAAATTCAACAATTTCTTTTTTATGTGATTTGGTTTGAAACCAAAAAAAAAGCTATGAAATACTTTTTTGATATTATTTTGTGTATAAGTTATTTATAGAGGCCCCAAAGAAGCTGAATGAACGCACACACCTAAACATACATTCTAAAATAAAATAGATAAATATATGTATATATATATTTAAATAGTTTGTCTTTTTCACAAAGAATTTCAATAATTGCGTGTGAGTGTTTATAATTTTATAATTTGCACATCATTTAATTTACATAAGTTATAAATATATAGATGTATTTAAAAATATATGTACATTTAATGGTGCAATAAAAACTGGAACAGTGACATTGAAAATATAGTAAAATAAAATTATATGTATTTTTGGAAATTTAAAAAAAATACATCACATTTATTTATATATTATTTTCGTTAGTAAAATTGTTTATATATTATTTTCGTTCGTAAAATTGTTACAGATATTTGTTTTTTTTTTTTTGTTTTATTACATTTTTATTTGATTTTTATTTATACTGAATTTTTTCTTTGAATTTTTTATTTTTTTTATGTTTTTTGTGGTTAATAATTGAGCTAGGAACTTAATATAAAATCTCTTTTATTTTATGCTTTAATCAGTTAAAAGGAATGTTCTTTTATTTTATTATATAAAGGTTTTTAGAGTCTGTTTCTACAATATTATGTCTTCTTGTAATTATATTTTAAATGTGCTTTATAATAGTATAGAATTGAGTAATTTTCCCCCATTCATTAGTTGCCAAAGCATTTTTTTTATCGTATTTATAGGAAAAACATCAAATTAAAGCTAAATATTTATACAGAATTTTTATTTTTTTTACATGAGAGACGTAGCAACGCTCGCCGGTATGAGGTAGAATTATATATATTATTATTTAATTTGACTTTATTTATTCTGTTTAATTTCTTAAAACCTACCTAAAACAATTTCCTATGCATTTTCAATACTTGATATTATGTCACTTAATTTTTTCCTTAATATAAAATTGCATAACGTTTCTTTTAATAGAAAACCCATATCTTAAACAAACACATAAAGTTTTATATATAGATTTATAGATGTTATGGAACTTAGTGTACGTACACCTAGCTATGCAATTAAATCGATTTGGCCTTATCAACAAACCATGTTACCATATTTATGACCAGCACTGTGGCATTGTATAAAAAACTTTATGTGAATTCATTCAGCAGATGCAAATAAATGTACTCGGAACGCTTTTTTTTTAAATGTCAAGGTTATCAAAGCGAGCGGACAGATGAATTCCCCAACCCAAATGACCACCCACTTGGCGCGACAGTAAAATTACCCTGTAGTAACCCCCCTCTAACTCTCTCTCTGAAAAATCGCATTCCGCACCTTCTTAAAAAAAATGTAGAACCGGTTTGTCTTATCAGCTGTTTCCTCGGTTTTTCTCAGTTTCTTTAAGTTTGTACTCGTGTCAATATACGATTTTGTTTGTTTTTAATACGTTGCGTGTATTGAAAGCTTCATATATATATATATATATATATACATATATACTATATATTATATATGTGTATTGTGAACGACGCGCCTTCGTTTTTTTATTTTTTGCTTTTTTTTTTGATAGCCCAGCGATTGTTTCAGCCAGCTGTCACTTTGCTCCCCGACTTTCAGATACTTTTTAGCGCTCGCCTTGAACGGATGTCGTGTGCGGGTTTCAATATAATAATACATAAAAAAAAAACTGAAACTAAAACCAAATAAAAATCGAATTTATAAACGTTCGTTCACTCTCTCTGTCGACTCTCTCGATCTTCAAACAGTCGCTCTTTAGTGTATTGATACAAGTGTTATCGTTTGTTATCAATAAAAAGTAAAACAACCATAAAAAACAAATGTACGTAAACTTAAAAGTTAATTCAGTAAAAAAAAAAATGCCGCTTTTATAATGTTGAAATTGGCAAACGTTTAATAATGATAATAAAATTCGGCACAGTGTTCAATAGTTATTTATATGCCTGCTTATCTACAGACATAAATGTATAAAACATAAGAGATTAATCCATTTATAAACTACAATTTAATTGTCATATATTAACATTAGAATTAGACTTTGATGCGGATTTTGTAGCTGAGGCAAAACACAACAGGAAAAACATAAAATTTAATAGTGTCTACACTTTTGCCTCTCTATAAAATAATTGACATAACTCGATCAGTTTGGTTTTGTTATCTGTAAATAGTACTAGACTTTAACAAATAATCAAAATTGTTTTTTTTTTTTTAAATTGTGATAACATTTGCGTCTGGGCAGGGGCTCGACCAATAATAAACTCTGTTGGAAACAATTTTAAGGCCTGACCAAGAGTACAAAGTCAAAATTAAAAAACAAATTACACATATCAACGGTATGCCAAAGATTAAATACATTTGTAGATTATATTTTTAATGGCAGTTGATATAGTAATCTTATCTTAATCGAAGTGTTTTAATGAAATGTTATATAATAATGTTTAGGTCATTTTATAAACAAAGCTACTCATAATGTTGCAGCTTAATTCAGTTCGACTTTGATCGTATATAAATCATATGAAAGCTTGTTATAAGTCGATGGAAAATTATCGAAAAAAAATCAAGTGGATGGAAAATAATCGAAAAAAAGGCTGAAACTTTTACAGAACATCCTTATTCAAAAAATCCAAATGTGATCGTTTTATATAAGCCATATTTAAATATATAAATTATATGAAAGTTTGTTATAAGAAGATGGAAAATAATCGAAAAAAATGCAGAAACTTTTACAGAAAAAGTTCAAGTTTAAAAATTCCAAGTTTTATCTCTTTATAAACCATATTGAAGCTTGTTATATATGAAATTTATCGGAAAACAAAGCTAAAACTGTGACAGATCATAACTATGCTTAAAAACAGTTAAAAATGGAACTTACAACGTTTTATAAATCATATTAAGGCTTGTTATAGATAAGAAAAAACAGCTAAATATATATGATATAGTAAGACCTATCTAAGTCATATTCAACCCAAATATAGTCTAGTCTAAGAATCTATATCATATTTCTTCAATAGAGCATTAAAAATTGAGAAAGAGAGTAAAATAAATATATATTATGGGATTATAAATTGTCTAAGCTTAAGATATAATCAATAGTTATTAATATTATATTAAAAATTATATTAATAATTAATAATAATATCAAATACCTAACACTATTTTACAATAAAATAAATCTTTAATTTAGACTTGTAACAGAATGAATTATAAGTTTTTTTTTTAAACCTTAAAAAAAATTAATTTAAAGTCCCATAGAAGATACTCTATCTTCTAGACTTAAGTCTTTTCTACTTCCAATTTCATAATACCCTTTAAAAAGTGTATAAAAATAGCAACTATCAAATATGTACGGCAAATTAATTAGCACAAAGTAAAGATCGTATCGTAGTTAGAATAAAAAAAACATAAATAAATTTCCAACTTTTGTGCGCCTCGTAGGAAACGTCGCGTTTTCTTATCGATAACGATAAGAAACCGTAATTATTTTCGATTTCCGCAATAATGTTCAACTTTTTACTACTATAATCTGTTGTTTTACGATCTGCAACTCTATTGATCAATTATATATATTATTATTTTAGCCAACATGACGGAGAGCGCATACGTTCGAAGAAATTCGAATGAACTTGTGCCATTTCGTAGCAAGGAGGCGCGTAAGTTATCCGTGATAAGGCAAACAGGACTTGTGGGTGTTATCGATGAGGGCACGAAGACAATTGGTTTCTCAATATATAGGACGCCGGATTTTAAGGAAATTGCCGCGCATCGTGTACAGCTGAGCATTATAACGCCACAGGATGGTTGGTTTGAGCAGGATCCCATGGAGATGATAACCTCGATTAACAAATGCGCCGAGGAGGCCATCAAACAGCTGGTAGAGCTGGGATATAGTGCCAATGATATTGTCACCGTGGGCATTACCAATCAGCGTGAAACGACAATTGTCTGGGATGCGGTGACGGGGAAACCTTTGTACAATGCCATCGGTTGGAAGGATATACGCACCAGTGGCACTGTCGATCAGATTGTCGCCAAGGTTCAGGATGCAAATCATTTTAAACAGCACACTGGTCTGCCCATTTCCACATATTTCTCAGCCGTAAAAATACGTTGGCTCAAGGATAATGTGCCGGCGGTGCGACAGGCGTGCCGTGAGAAACGCTGCAAGGCTGGCACCGTGGACAGCTGGATTGTGTGGAATCTGACGAATGGTGAGTTGATCAAAAATGTATCTCAATTTTGGGTAATAAAATTAGCAACAGTAATGTTTAGAATTTATATTGAAAAATATATAAAAATCGATTATTTTTTGTGCTTCCGAAATAACGATAAATTTTAAAGTTTATTAAAAAATCTCAAGAAATTAGGATTGCTTGTTTTAATTTTATTTTAAATTCTTGAAATGACTAAATTAGTTGAATTTAAGATTTTTGTATTTAGTTAAAAAAAAAAAAATCTTTTATTGTCGAATTTTGATTAAAAATCTTTAAATAACTCAAATTTTAGATTTGTATTTTATTTCTAAAAAAAAGTAATCGTTATTTACTTAATTTAATTTAATTAATTTTAGATTTCTGTAAAATATTAATCGTTATTTTTTATTTAAAAATCTGTATATAACTAAAATTTTAGATTTATATTTTAATCTTACAAAAAATAATAGTAATTTCTTGAATTTCGATTAAAAAATCTAATTTTCGATTTCTGTAAAATAATAATCGTTATTTTTGAAATTTAATTTTAATTTAAATTTTTCTAATATTATATTTTATCTTATTCATACCAAACTTGGCCAATCGGTGCATATTTTTTTAAATTAATTAAAAAATCTTTAAATTATTCAAATTTAAGATTTTTATATTTAGTTTCAAAAAATAATCTTTTATTGTAGAACTTTATTTTGAAAAATCTTTTAATAACTCAAATTTTAGTTTTTTATTTTATTTCAAAAAAAAAATCGTAATTTCTTGAATTTCTTGATATTTAAAAATCTAATTTTAGATTTCTGTAAAATATTAATCGTTATTTTTTTAATTTAATTTAATTTTATATTAAATTTTTCTAAAATTCGATTTTAATTTTTTAGTTCAAAAAATATAATTTAATAATTTTTATAGTTTTTATTTTTTCGATTCTTTTTGAATTTTATTAAAAAATCTCTAAATTTGTCGAATTTTAAGATTTTTATATTTAGTTCCAAAAAATAATTTTTTTATTGTAGAATTTTATTTAAAAATCTTTAAATAACTCAAATTTTAGATTTGTATTTTATTTCTAAAAAAAAGTAATCGTTATTTATTTAATTTAATGTAAAAATCTAATTTTAATTAATATTAATCGTTATTTTTTATTTAAAAATCTTTACATAACTCCAATTTTAAATTTATATTTTAATCTTACAAAAAAATTCGTTATTTCCTGAATTTGATTTAAAAATCTAATTTTAGATTTCAGTAAAATATTAATCGTTATTTTTTTAATTTAACTTTAGAATCAAAGTTTTCTAATATTCAATTTTAGTTTTGTCAAGCTCAATAAATATAATTTAATAATTTTTATGATGTCTGGACTAAAATCTTTTTTATTTTCCAGGTGCTTTGCATATCACGGACGTGACAAATGCTTCACGTACGCTGCTGATGAATCTGGAGACATTGAACTGGGATCCCGTGCTGCTGAAAACCTTTGCCATCAAGGAGGAGATGCTGCCCACCATACGCAGCTGTTCGGAGGTCTATGGCAAGATTACCTCAGATCGCAGTGCGTTACGTGGTTTAACGTTGAGCGGCATTCTGGGCAATCAGCAGGCCTCGCTGCTGGGACAGATGTGTGTGAAGCCGGGCCAGACAAAGAACACGTATCGTTCCGGCTGTTTTTTGCTATGCAATACGGGTGACAAACCCGTATTCTCACGCCACGGCCTGCTCACCACAATTGCCTACAAGTTGGGACCACAGGCGACCACCACATATGCCCTGGAGGGCTCTGTATCGGTGGCAGGACATGCTCTGTCCTGGTTGCAGCAGAAAGTGCGATTGTTGCCAGATTCGAGGGATGCTGAGAAATATGCCGAGGCGGTGCCCACGTCGGGTGATGTGTACTTTGTGCCCGCCTTTACGGGCCTCTATGCGCCCTATTGGCGTCAGAATGCACGCGGTATTATCATTGGGCTGACACAGTTCACGAGAAAGAATCACATTGTACGGGCGGCCTTGGAGAGCATCTGCTTCCAGACGCGTGATATTTTGGAGTGTATGCATCAGGAGTGCGGCTATGAGATTAATAAACTTCATTCCGATGGCAAACTGACCACAAATAATCTGTTAATGCAACTGCAGGCTGATACTGTTGGCCTGCCCGTCTTTCGCTCCCAATTGATGGATTCGACAGCGTTTGGTGCGGCCATGTGTGCCGCCATGGCGGATGGCATTGATCTGTGTAAATTTGAGCCGGAGAAGCGTTATTATGAGAATGTCCACTACGATACATTTCTGCCCACAACAATGTTGGAGGAGCGTGAGGAACGCTATGCCAAATGGAAGCGTGCGGTGGAGCGCAGTCTGGGCTGGGTTATCAAACAGCATCCGATGGGAGATCATACAGAGGGAAATTATAGATTACTCTCCTCACTACCAGCGGGCATCTTTCTCATGAGCAGCTTTGCCATGTTGGTGCATTCGATGACCGTGACAGTCAAGTCGTAGATTATAATTAAAATCTTACTTCTTTAAACGTTTCCGTTTCCGGTTTCCCCATGACAATTTTTATCAATATTCTGTTTTCTTTCGGTTGTGATAAATAATTACTATGTGTACATATAGCTGCTCCAAAAAAAGTTTGTATATAGTTTGTTAAAAATCCAAGACACAGAAGAGAGTATATATATATATATAACTCTCATCTGCCTTAGTTTTTATTTAACCTTAATACACCGCCAACATATATATATATATTATGTATATATATATATATATATAGTTAAAATACATTTATAGTTTTGTGTACTTATCTTATCTTGTCGTCGTGTTGTTTCTAATATTTTCATATAATTTATGCACTAGCTCTATTTACGATAAATTGAAACTTGAATCGATTTTATCATACACATACATAAATATATTTATATCAATTATTGTATATATATATAGCCAGATTGCAAACGACTTTTGTACATTCATTAATTAGCTTATATATATAGATATAGATATTATACTATATATATATGCATATGTTTAGTTCATAGGCTTCCAAAAACAATAAATACTATGATAATGTGAAAAATACAATAGAAAATTGTGTGTTAATTTTTACGATTTATTGTAAATTTTTGACTGAGGCAAGTATTATGTATTTAAGGTCAAAATAAGTGCAGTGAGTATATAATGGCTTTAAAGTATATATAAGCCTAAAAAGATATTTTAAATACTTTAATTTATTTTTGTAGGAACAATAATTCAGCCTAGATAAATTCTTGTTTTCATTTAATAAATTAGGCTCTTGCATAGCGACATAATAGATTTCTTTAAAACGACATAAACTCGCCACAGAAATAGCGTCATAATATCGCGAGCGTGGAGTTTCTATTGCGCGAGATTATGTCATTTGAATCTATATCTGTTTATATATTGAGTTTTTTTTGATTGCCAAATGAAATACATCATATTTATATATCTACATGTGTATTACTGATAATCAACAACGGAAATGTCAACATTAGCTATAAATATAACTGAAATAATCAACTGATTAATACTCTATATGTAGTGGGTGTGTGCGATCCACTTTAGTATAAGTACAGCAACAATATTGAGGTGTGTTTGAATTAGGAAAGCTGTCGAGATATATGTATTTAAAAATGGATTAACATTTTGATATTGTACTGAAGTATGCACTCAAGTGTTTCAATATCGTTTGAAGATAGAACTTGATTTACTATTTACTCCAAAACTGTTTATTTTATTTATGTTTTCTTCTCTATTTAAATATATTTAATAATACTAAATAATACTAAACTTGTTCTATTTATTCCAGAGGTATTTTTTTATTTTATTCTGATTTATTTTTATTCAATTTAACTAATATTGAAGTTAAATTTGGCGGACTAAAATGAATTTCTTTATCATTTATCATGCTCTGTTAAACAATTTCTCTTTTATCCTGTTTAATTATATTTATTTTTTAGCTAACATTTATAGTTGTATTTATCAGTTTCACAAAATTGAAATAATATTGAGTAGTATACATAATTTTGAACTAAATCTTTAACTCAGAATACTCAATATATCTATTAATCTTTTTCATAAAAAATTATGATCTATTTAATACTAACTTTATTATAAAGCCGTAACATTCAACAGTTCTGACTTGATCTACAATGTAGGGCTCCAAAGTATTTATTTAGCATCCTAATTTTTCTCTTCTCTCCTAACTAACCCTCTTAGGCAGTTTTGCCTGTTTCCTTTTAGCCGGTGCTCATTTAAATTGGTTCTACAGATTGCCTTACAAACTATACACAATATTACACTCATATGCATAAGGGGTTTACACACACACACACACACACACACAGGCACAACAAGTACAACAACAACAGGTTGTTTTGGGCTCTGGTCTCTGGTCTTAGTTTCAGGTAGCTCAGGTAACAAGAGCCAACCTACAACAATAACAACAAAAACAAATGCTCAACAAAGAAATTGATTTTCAGTGTGCTCTGCTCTCAGTCTACACCTTTAGAATATATATATATTTTTCTGAATCAGTGCAGCAACAATAACAAGAATAACAAACTAAATAGTGACTGATTAGGAAATATCCTGTAAAATATTCAAAATATATAGAGATTGAGAAAAGTATTTAATAGCTTCCCATTTCTACTCACAATCGATTTATAAGTAAATGCAATATTTATTTTTAAAATTTGTCGATTTTTTGTTTGGCAATAATTCTAAATTTAAGGCTAGAATATTATTAAGAAAATAGTAGAATTTTGGTTTTTTTTTTAAGTTGGTCTACGACTTGTTTCCCTACTTTTCCGATCATCTGTATCTACATCTCCATCTCAGAGAATATAGAGCTGGAGACCCTAAATTTGGTGAATAGATCCCTAAATGCCTTTTTTTAAATATTAGAAAATTCTAATAAAATAAATATGACCGAAAAAACTTGAATTTTTGATTTTTAAAATAAATCTTATTTCAATACAAAATTGTAATTAATAATTATTAATATTAGCAAAAATAAATATTATTTTTTAACGTATAGAAAAAATATTGCAAATTTTTATTTTATCATTATTTTTATTGTAAAAATCATAATAGTCCCAGATATAATTTTTTGAACTTTGAAACGAGTTTATATAATTTTGTAGTTTGAAAGATAATTTTTATTTTAATATTTTTCAAATAAATATGACCGCAAAATTGAATTTTTAATTTTTAAAATAAATCTTATTTCAATACAACAAAAAACTCTTATAAATAAATATAAATATTAACAAAAATAAATATTATTTTTCAGCATATATAAAAAATATTGCAAATATTTATTTTATCATAATTTTTATAAAATCGTTTTTGGAACTTCGAAAAGGAGTCTATATAATTATTTAGTTTCCTAGCTATGTTCAACAGTCTATTCACTACATTTATAGTGCTTTATCATACCCATTTTTGAAGCAATTTAATAGTTACAGGGTATAACAACAACAATGCGGTCAAGAACCGGAATTTGTTTGAAGTTAAAGCGCGCACCTTTTTGCCGCTTTACACTCCATCTAGAGTAGTGTGTGTTTGTGTGTGTGTGGGAGTGTATGGCAACGATCTCTTCCAGCTCTCGAGTTCCACTCAATGTGATCCTCAGAGTGGAGTTCAGTCGACGCTCAACTTCAGACGAGTTCGCAACGTTCTGTGCCGCGTTTTATTGTTTGTTAAAATTGTTTTTTTTTTCTTTTATTTTCTTTTGTTTATGTTAATGCGATTGTATTAGCTATTTATTTGGTTTGGCGCAAACGTAAAGCCCATATTGCCGAATTGGCAATAAATTTGAACCAAATTTATATTGTGGCATGAAATTGGAAGCGTGAGAAGAGACGAAAGAACACATTCAACATGCTTGTTGTAGCGCATTAATAAGCATTTGAAGCTAAAGGGTCAAACCGGTTTAGTGAGCGCCAGCGCCAACTCCAAACTCCAACTCTAGCCAAATCAACATGGAATTAAACGCATCCTTGCAACGTGTCGCCTCGCAGGCCAGCCTGGTGCAGTCACAGCCGCCTCATCACTATCATTATATACAATATCCGGCGCATTATATGCAACAACAGCAGCAACAACTCCATCTGGACACAGCTGCAACACAGCCATGTCAGTGTCCCTGCTCCTGTGGACGCGCCAGTGCCGCCACAACGCAACAACAACAACAGAATGCTTCCATGGCTGTGGCTGTGCTAGTGCATCAACAGACCTCCACTCCCAACCAGCAATCGACGCCAGTCAAGACACAATCCGCACAATCCCTGCTCAATCATTCCTATCAAGCATTGCACGATGAGGAGCAACAGCAGCAGCAGCCGAGGGAACGTCTCAATCTGCCTGTGGACACTTCAGTCAGCTGTGACTGTGATCTGGAATGCAGCTGCTCCAGCTCCAATGTCATCTCTTTGGCCGCGCAGCAGCATAAGCGCAGTCTGCTGGCAGATGCCATGTTGGGCGCCGATGAGATAACAGTCAGCGAATCCGATAACAACAGCACCATGATCAAGAAAAAGAAACCCCGTTCCAATGCCAACAACAACAACAACCAAGCGGGTCAACTGCCGCCCAAGACCCAACCCACGGGCAGCTGTAATGACATCTACCATGATACGGAACTGGAAGTTGCTGCTGTTGCGGCTGTGGCAGCTTCTTCCGCTGCAGTTGCAGCTGGCGGCTCCAAATCCCAAGGCCTCGATGATAATCGTCCGCCTTTGCCGCCACGCCCACCGCCCAGGCCACGCAGTGCTGTCAATGGTTCCATATGTAAGAACTTGTTCCATTTTATGATTTAAAAAAAAAATTAAAAAAAAAGTTTCACATCGAAGACAATGCAGCCCTTATATAGTAAACGCCTTAGTTCGTTGAGAATTACAAGCGCACAGAGGCACAAAAATGCGGCGCCTAAAAGTATGCAACATTGTGCATAACTTTTTAGTAGTTTATTGGATTTTTTTAGGTGAAATTGGAATTTCACAGATAATAAATTGAGAGCAAAATATATTATAAAAGAACATCGATTGATTCTCAATTTTAAATGCAGTTTAATCAAGTCAAGTCAAACTGTTTAAACGAGGCACAGGGTATTTCTTAGACGATTATATTCGAAGCAGAAACTTAAACTTAATAAATCTGCAAATATGATATAATTTAGAAAGAATTGTGAATTCTGCAACTTTTACATTTGTCAGAAAATCTCCTTAAAACCATTTTAGAGTGGTTTTTTAATTAAGAGTATTAAAAAAAATGCTAATTTTTTAACAAAATTTATTTAAAAACTTTTTAATCTACATTTTATATATTTTCCCAATAAATGTGTTTATACAGTTCTGAAGATATTTTTTATATAACTTTATAAAAGATCGATAAAAAAAATGAATTCAAAACTCCTTTAATTCCACTTTTTTTGAGAGTTTTCTAATAAATGTGTTTTTAACAAAATTTATTTAAAACCCTTTTAAATTTACAATTGATATATTTTCCCAATAAATGTGTTTATACAGTTCTGAAGATTTTTTCCAAATAATCTTTTAAAAGCTCGGTAAAAAAAATTAATTCAAAACCCTTTGATTTCTCATTTTTTATAGTTTTCTAATAAATGCGTTTATATAGTATGGAAAACTTATTTTGAATAAGTTTTTAGGAGTCCATAGACAATCTTCAATAGTAATTTTTATAGTTTTCGAATAAATGTGTTTATATAGTTCGGAAAAGTTATTTTGAATAAGTTTTTAAAAAGTCCGTAGACAAACTTCAATACTATCCTCCTAATAGTACCTAAGGCTTTTTAAAAGCACAGTTTTGAATATTATAGAAATAGGAAATTATCAAAATATAGAGTCACAATTTAGACTGTGAATATTCGTATTTCACTCCTCAAAATATATCCAAAAATTCGAGTATTATCATGTAGAACTAGCCTTAATTTAGAGCTTGCAATGTAGTTTAAAATTTTTAGTTAGCAATTACAAAGCTTGATAACTGATTCATTGAACAGCATCCGGTTGGGACAAATGATTCCTCATCCGTTAGATTGGCGCCTGCGCTATATATTCACATTTCTCTCCTATTTTTCTGTTCTCTTGGGAGCTTTCTGTGATTGCAGCACTTGGGGTGGTTGGTTGCTAACTGTGTTAATGTCAGTCGGAATTTTGAGCTGACACCGTTCCGTAATTGCAACGCATCTACCCAATACAAAACGCTCCACAGCTTCCGTGTCCGCTTCTCCCAAAAATATGTAGTATAAATCCGAAACTTTCAAGTCTCCCCAGTCCAAAACAAAATGCGCAGCTGCCAGTTCATGGCATTTCCCACGACTTGTGTGTAGATATTTTTCCGTGTAGTGCAGAGAAAAAAAAAATATAATAAAATAAAAATACTTATATATATATATATATACTTATGTTATATATAGTATATATATAAAAGTCAAGTAACATTCGCACATTCGAGATGTTTCTTTCAAGTCAAAGTTTGATGGTCACTTGAATCATTTCCCGCCTGCGAGAACCCAAAAACAACGAGGAGAAGGCTGCCCTTTAATATATATATATATATCCTTATATATAGACCCTTAACTTGGCCAACACAATGCACGGTTATCCTGTAATGCAGTTTGTGCAGTATAGCATGCCGCCGCCCTGCTCCTGGGTGCCAGCACCGCCGCCCACATCCACAGCGGATGCACATCATCGCGGCTCTCTGGGTTAGGCGATAGTTTCTTATTTAATTTAATTATTTATCCTTTTATTTTTGATATATTCAGCGAATTCTAATTTTATTTTATATTATTTTTACCTTCCCAGCACATCGTCATGGTTCGGGCATCAAGAAATATGTGGTCTGGTGCCTCATCTGCGGCGGCTTTAGCTGTCTGCTGGGCGTGCTCTTTCTGGGCGTTTATTTTCTATTACATTCCTATACCATCACAGTGGGCAACTTTGAGACAGTGCCCACTTTTGTGCCTGCCACACTGGTAAGTTTTCATGCCACCCAAACCAAATATTTATACTCATCCAACTTCCTTTTTTCCAGCTCATCCTTACGGGCGTTTGTATTATGAGTCTGGCGCGTCGCCGCAATCGCTATAGCTATTTGGTAAGTCCAAAATTTCAGTTGTATATATTTGTTTTTATTGTTAATGTCCTCATCTTTTAGATCAAGCTATCTGGCGCCTGTGGCCTTGTCTCTGCCTTAACCTGCGCCCTGGTCACCGTTACCACCACAGTGCTCCATATGAGTCGCCTGCAGGCATTAAGGGAATGCGAATATGCTCAGAAGACGCGCACCTGCACCTGCTACTCGGATCTCATCGAATCACAGGTGGATCGTGTGGACAAAGGTAAGCGAGAAGGTTTTAAAACGACAGGGTTCGAAGTAGATTTTCTATTCTTCTGAAGTTTTGGCGATAAATTTTGCGGGTTTTTTAACGATTAACGTAGGATATCTTAATAACAAGGAGCTTTATCCTGTCTACAGATTTTTTTCTCCAATTCCGTGGGTTGTAGTTAGCGTTTCCGTCGTTATTAATCTTTTTCGGGAGAGTTCCGATAATTTATCGCGGCAGTCTTCGATCACGCTTATTCCTCATCCTTAATTTCTTAAATAAGATTTTCCATTTCCTGGAATTTTTTCGATAAATCTTGAGCTTGCCATTCGATATTTTAATCACAAGGAGCTTGATCCTCTCTATTGGTTTTTTCGATAAATTCCGAGGGTTTTAATTAACTTTTCCGTCATTATTAAACTTTTCCGAGAGACTTCCGACAATTTTTCGTTGCTTTCTTAAATCACGCCCATTTCATTTCCTTTATTTTTTCTCCAAGAGTTTTGTCCATAAATTCTGCACTTGTGGTTCGATTTTCTCATCACAAGGAGATTTTTTCGATTAATTCCTGGAGTTTTAGTTGACGTTTCTCTCAATATTTAACTGTTTCGAGAGACTTCCGATAATTTTTCGCGGCATTCTTTAATCACGCCCATTTATTTCCTTTATGTTCACAAAATATCACACTAGATGTTTTTCCGTTTAATTCCGGAGGTTCTTGTTAACGTTTCCGTCATTATTAAGCTTTTCCGAGAGACTTTTGATAATTGTTCGTGGCATTCTTTAAACGGGCCCATTTCTTTTCCTTAATTCCTTAAGTAAGATTTTACATTTTCTGGAATTTTGTTAATAAGTCTTGAGCTTGAAGTTCGATATTTTAATCACAAGGAGCTTGATCCTGTCTAGAAGTTTCTCCGCTCAATTCCGAGGGTTCTAGTCAACGTTTCCCTAATTATTTATGTTCCAAGAGACTTTTGATAATTTTTCCACCATTTAATTTTCTTAATGTTCACAAAATATCTCATGTGTGGATTTTCCGTTCAATTCCGCGGGTTCTAGTTAACGTTTCCGTCAATATTTCACTTTTCCTAGATACTTTCGATAATTTTCCGCACTATACTTCAATCACGTCCATTTATCTTCCTTAATTTCCACAAAATATCTCACTGTTCCCACTTACTTTCAGAAGGTGTGCGCCTGGTCTTTGACTCGCTCTCGGATTGTGGTGTAGTCCATGGATCGCTGTACTCCTGTCTGCGTGCCATCTTTGGATTATCTGTGGCGGGCGTGCTCATTGCCGTGTTTAGCTGTATGCTGGTCTATCAGCTGCTGAGTCATGAGCGCAAAAAGATGTACTGGGAGCAGCTGGAGCTGCGTTGTCGTTCCCTGTATGCCAGCCAGGCGCCGCCGCCACATAGTTTAGGCGCATTGGGTGCACCGGGACGTATGCTCAATTGTCGCTGCTGTGAGCAGTGTCATGCGCATCGTCAGCTCACACTGCCACTGCAGGCAACGGCGTATCCTTGGGATGAGGCCAGTGCGGCGGCGGCAGCGGCTGCAGTTGCGGCAGGCGGCGCTGGTGCCGAGCAGCGTTTCTGGGCGGCACAGCCACCGGGTAATTTCTATTCACCCAATCCGGGCGGCGAGGAGAACGTTAATAACGAACGTGGTGCGGGTCGCAGCGGCAACAGCAGCAGCGGCTGGAGCTGGCCAAGAATGCCCTGGCAGCGGACAACGCCAGATGCAACGCGACGATATCGTCAGGCAGCCGCCAGTCCAGACTCCCAGTATGGCTTCAGCTCGGCAACAGCTGTAGCTGTCGCCGATGGCAATCAAATGCTCATTGAGGAACCATCTGTAGTTGCTGGTGGCGTCTATAATGCCCTACCGCCACCCAATGCACTGCCCTATGGTGTCTGGGGTCCACCGCCGCCCTACAGTGATCCCAATAGTCCAGCGCGTCGTGGGTATTATCAGTATTTGCAGGCGGGCGCTTGTCTGCCTGGTGCCACATTATTGATGTCGCAACAGCAACAGCAGCAACATCAACAGGAGCAGCTGCATCAGCTGCAACAGCAGCAACAATTGCCACAGCAACTTGTCCAGCAATCACGTCTCTGTGGCCAGCATCAGGGTCAAGCCGCCACGTTGGAGCGCATGGATGCGGGAGCTGCAACAGCAGCTGCAGCTGCTGCGGCTGCTGCTCGCAAAACCAAAACGTTGGGTGAGTAACAGTGCTGGCAATATAGCCTTTTTTTCGGAAAAAAGAACAAAAAAAAAATATATTGTGTAAATCAATTTTTATCGATATTTGCATATTATTAACAAAGAACCGGAGGAACAATTATTTTAACTTTAAATTAATTAATTTAATTTGATTTACACAAAATTTTTTTTTTAGTTTTCTTTTTTTTTGATTTTTAAATTACGTCAATGATCAATTTTGATTTGAAATAAAACCTAGACAATATTTACTATATCTTTTTTAATTAAAAAAAAAATAACAGCAATGCCAAAGCATTTTGAAGTCAATTAAATGCAAAATCGGTCGCTGTTTCCGAAAAAAAATTTAAAATAATATGTTGCCGGAACCGTTTTTGAGATAAACCAAAAAAAATAGCTAGGTTTTTCGTTTTTTCTTTGATTTTGAAAAGCGATATTTAGTTTAAAGCCTTATTAATGCATCAATTATATGAATTAGGTATTAAGCTAATAACTTCTGAACAAAAATTGTAATTTAAAAATATTGTTAAACAAATTCTTAAACCATTTTATTAGCTTTCTAAAAAGATAAATATCTTTAATATATTTAAATTATATTCAGAGTTATTTACACTTAATTAAAGCTACATTTTTTTTGGGTAAATCAAAAATCTAGCTATTTTTCTTTATCGCAAAAATTTTCTCGGCCACAAATTTGTCCATTTAAATAGCCAAATAATGCTTTAAATTTTGAGTTTTAAACAAAACTTAGAAAATAACATTTATTTTTGAGTAATTAAAAATGAAACTCTAAAATAATCGTAATTAATATTTAGTCGATTTTATAGTTTGCTATAAAAAAGTCATAAGAGAATATTTATGAGCAAAAAATAATTAAATAACGATTATTTTTTTACTTTATTTTTATTACACAAAAATAATATTATTTCTGCTTTATATATTAAAATTCTTTACACTTAATTAAAGCTAAATATTTTGGAAAAATCGAAAATCTAGCTTTTTTTATCGCGAAAATTTTCTCGGCCACAAATTTTTAAAATTACTTTAAAAAGTTCGGAATGCAAAAATGTTCTAAAATTTATCGTTTTTATTTGAGTATAATTTTTTTGAGAGCTCTTGAATTATTTTTTTTTATAGGAATGATTTTTTGGAACCAAAGTTTTAACTAAAAATTGTTTATAAAATTTATTTAAGTAGTGAGTTTTATAGAAAAATAATGAAAATTGTTTTATGAAAAAAATTATAAAAATTGCTTTCACACTGTTTAAAAAATATATATTTAAAATAGAGAAGACAAGTTAGTTTTATAGAAAAATTATAAAAATAACTTTCGTCATTATTTTATAAATATATATATAAAATTGAGAAGATAATTTAATTCTTTCCTCTTTTCTATCCTTTTTTCTTTCATTTTATACCTTTTTTGGTAATCTATAGTTGGCAGCACTGGTGAGTATGAGAATACGCATTCGGATAGCGATGGATGCATTAACTGGGAACGCGATCGCTGCTCCAATACGCTGCCCACGCGCAAATTGAAGAAACGCATTGAGGCGGGCGCCAAGAGCATTGGAGCACAAAACAATCAACAGCGTCCTAATGTGCAGCAATTGTTTGCCAGCGAAGTGGCTGCCAAGCAACAGCAGCAGCAACAGTTGCAGCTGCAACAGCAGCAACAGCAGCAACAGCAGCAATCAGCAGAGCAACAACAGCAGCAAACAACAGAGCAGCAGCAGCAGCAGCAACAACAGCAGCAGGGCGTGGAGAACTCTGGCTATCAGGATTCAAATGGTGCCATTGCCAAAGGACAAGCAGCAGCAACAGTTGCTGATACCGCTGAATCGGAAGTATATTTTGCGGATGTTAGCAGCTGTTGCAACATGTCTGTGAAAAACGATAATTACTATGACAATGCACAGCAGCAACATCATCATCTGTTGCAGCAACATCATCAGCATCAGCACCAACATCAACATCAACACAGCAATTGCAGTCACAGCAGCAGCAATCAAAGCAACAGCAATGAGGATTACTTGGCGCAACGTTTTGCACGTCGTGAGCATTCCATACGGAGTCGTTTGCCCATACCACAAACATCACGATTGGAGGATGATGATGATGATGATGATTATGAGAGCTCCAATTTGAATATGCCAACGTTAAAGAGCGCCGCCTTGGAGCAACAGCAACAGCAGCTGCAAAAGGATATCTCACGCCAGAGCATGTGCTCGGTGGAGTCGGAGGCCAAGACTGAGTACACAGATCTCTCGCCATCGACACCGTGCGGTGGTGTTGTTGGTGTTGTCGGTGGTGGTGGATTACCGCCGCCGCCTGCAAATTTTGCCAGCGATCCGCCCGCAACGAATTTTGTGGCCACATTTCCATATTCCTCGGAATCACAGTGTCTGGAGGCGCATCGACGTTCCACCAAGAATATACATGAACTGCTGCTAAATGGCGCCGATGCCAATCAATCGCCAACCCAGTCCCATTATGAGATCATCAATGATCGTGATCGATATCAGTTGCAGCGTTCGATTGCGGGCAGTAAACATAAATCCAAATCCAAGTCACGCTCACGCGATCAATTGGACATCTATGGAGCTACCACGACGCCAAGTGAACGCTCCTCCGATTGGTCCGATGGCAGTGCCAATTGCGGCGCCTTGCGTGGCAGCAGCAAACGTTTGTGAGACGAAATCGAACTCTTCGTCTAGGTTTCAATAACACAACCAAACACACACACAACCAAACACACACAACACACTCACACACACATAACACACACACTCTCTCACAGTCAGTCTACTGTTACTGCGTTTATGCCATGAAATTATTTTTCAACTTAAAATACGTGAATTTTCAAAAACTTTACAACTTTTAGACAGAGATTATAATTTTCAAAATCACGTTTTTTCCATTTAAAATGCCAAATAACTCTTTAAGCTTTGAATTTTAAATAAAACTTAAATAATAATATTTATTTTTGTGTAATAAAAATAGAAACTAAAATAATCGTAATTATAGTTTGCTATAAAAAAGTCGTAAGAGAATATTTTTAAGCAAAAAAAAATATGAAACGATTATTTTTAGGTTTTATTTTTATTACACAAAAAAAAAAATATTATTTTTGCTTTATATATTAAAATTCTAAAATTTATAGCTTTATAAAGATGTTGAAAAAAAACTCAAATCAAAATCACACTGGTTACTGGCTATCTTCGATGTTTATTGTCCGATCGTGATGAAATTTGCACAGCATATTCATCATATTAATTAGCTAGAGACACCAAATTTGGTATATATATGTCTGTATACCAGACGCAGATCAAGTTTATATCAAATTTCCATACTCTCACCAATTTGCCACAACAAAGCGCAAAAAAAAATGATTTTCTATTTTTGGCAATCTTATGACCATCTCAAACAGAACTAACTAAAGTTCAAATTGACTTGATTTGAATGTGAATATGTATAACTGTTTACGAATCTCGCACTGGGTGCAGAGTATACCATAACCGTGTATACCCAACTATAGCACTCTTACTTCGAACACATTAAAATTCAGCATAAACGCAGTATGTCTTCCTTATGATTTGTGAAAAAGATCGTCGCACATGTAATGTTTGCCATCCAAAATTTAACTCTTAGAATAATACGAGTATTAGTTAATCTATTTATCTATATGTCTCACTTACCCCTCTTTACACCACTTAACACACGCCAAGGTCCAATTGCGGCCACAAAAACAAAAAAAAAAACAAAAAACTTTGCTTTAACTATTTTACGCCATCTTTTTTAAGTAGCATACACAATTACGAATAGCTATATATAAAAGAAATCATATTGTAGTAATTGAATTGAATGTTGAAATTGTAGCAACGATGATAATCTATATATATTATACAAATTATGTTATATTTACCTGCGTATTTACATAGTTGCATACATTTATATATACACACACACACATTAAAACACATGAATACATAAATATACATATATATATATATATATATACATATAGTTAGTTAAATGTTAGATTGCAAGTTAAATTTATTAAACAAATACACGAAATAATCATTTTAACAAAATTTTCCTTGCGTTTCACTTTTGAAAACAGTTAGACTGAGGCCAATAAACGGTATGTTGAAAACAGCCGATAACCAGGGCTGGCAAAACATATCGCCGGTCTTATCGATACTTTCGGCAAGCATCGAGTATATTTTTAATAAATGCCGCGTAAACGTATTTTTTTTTTAATAATTTTGTATTCTCACGAAGTAAACTCTTAAACTGTTATTAAATTAAATTTGGACTTTTTATTACGCACAACTTAAGCTGACTGCTTGGCTGCAGCTGGAACAAATATACTGTACAATAAAAACTATGGCACTTTATTGAAATTAATTCAATGTGCCAAACTATGAAATATCATAAAAACAAAACTGATTGTTAAACTTAAACTTACAACGGATGCGGCAGCATTTTTGCGATCAGCAATGCTGCCATGTGGTATTTCATTCTCTGAATCATCTGGCACAACCACCTCATCGGCAGCAATCTCTTCCAATGCTAACGTGGTCGCCTCATTGATGGTGCGCAGCAGCGGATAGTTTTGATTAAGTCGCCTTGGCGCATTTGTTACTAATCTAAAATCAGCATAGGTATCCTCATCCAGTTCACAATTACCCAGGAAATCATCGGTGTCCACAGACCAGACCATAACACCAGCCAGACGCTTCTTCATGGCAAACTTCACCTTATTGGCAATGGAACGTGAACTATCAAAGGTTACAACGCTCACATCTTGGGTGAAAACATTACGCTCTGAACGCGCCAACATTTGACTAGTCGCCGCATCCCATTGCTTGGTCCAGCCCGAGGTTTTGTTGCTCAATGTGCTGCAGATCTCGTTATAGCCAAGGAAACCATCCTCGCGAGTGAATGGACCACGAAAGCCGACGCCATCGCTGCTCTCATCCACATGACCCTCAGAAACAGTCTTAAAAGTGCGTCCATAGAAGGGCAAACCCACCACCAGCTTCGATGGTGGAGCACCCAACTTTAGCAGATAGTCAATGCTATATTGCTGTAAGTATGATTAAATAGTTAATCGATAGTTACAATGATTATATATCCCCAAAGGCTTACCACACTTAGTGGATCCACAGCTGGAGCCGTAAGTGGTGCATTGTAGCCTATTTTCTGATCCCAGCTGCCATGATAATCGTAGCACATGATATGCAAAAAATCCAAATAACGTGATATCTGACGCACATCGTAGGCCTCATCAATCACCTTCTTGGCGGCGCCTATGGCAGATGTCAACAACAGTCCATGATTATCAAACTCCTCTCGCAATTCCTTGGTCAATGCAACAAAATTCTCGCGATCCTGTGGACTGCCACCGCGTTGCGTGGGATATTCCCAGTCCAAATCCAAGCCATCAAAGTTATATTTACGCACAAAGCCCGACACCTGCTTGACAAAATGTCCACGCTGCTGCACATTGGCCACCAAAGTGGAATAGTTCTTCGAGCCCTCATTCCAGCCACCAATCGCCAGGCTGACCTTTAGATGCGGATGTGTACGCTTCAAGCCCGTCAAGCGCTCGTAACCACCCTTGCCATACTCCTCTTTCAGGTCCTGCCAAGGATCTACAATGGACACAACACATATGTTACACAACAAATTTGCATTTTATGGTTTCTACTCACCCAACGATTTGATGGCTGACTGAGTTATGTCCAGACCAGCAAAGGCATAGACAACATGTGTGCAGAGGTTCGGATCGAAGTTCTCTATGGAATAGGCGCCCAGGCCAGGCCTATACACTGCCCACGTGGATATATAGCAAACAACCACCTTGTCATGTGCGGGTCCTGCAAGTGTTCAATAAATTAAAAACTGTTACAACCCTCTTTTTTAGTTATGCGGTAAACCACAATCCATTTACCGGTCCTGGCGGAAACCGAAGCCCAAAATGTGCTCGAAAGTGTTGCCAGTAGTAACAGTAAAAGCGGCTTGCCTCCACCACCCGCTGCTCCTCCCAGCGTCATGTGCACTTGCATCGCCTGCGGGAAGAGAAAGGAAAAACATTTAGCAAAGTTTTGCACAGTGGTAACTGAAGAGTTAAATTTGATTTAAAATATAAAAAATACTATAAAATAAAAAAAAATATATAAAAAATACTATATTATATATTAAAATATTATATTATTATTATTTTTATATTATATAGGAGATGAGTTTAGTCGGCTCGAGTTAAAAAAAAATCATAACAACTATATTATATATTTAAAATACTATAATGTAACAAATCTTATTTATATTTTTAGTGCTTTTATTTTTAATTTATATTCTATATTTTTCGAAAATAAATTTATTTTTTTATTAGTCAAATGCACTTAAACATTTTCTCATTAAAATTTACATTTATTATAAACGCCGCATTTCGATTCGGTCATATCTGTTTATATATATATACAGTTCAAACCTGTTTTTTTTTATTATTTATTTAAATTTAAATAAGAGCTTGATAAGTTCAAAATTAAATAAATAATGTCATAAATAAAATTTTAATACTCTTGTACAATTCTCAGTAATAATTAATGAACACTATGCAACACACAAATTTAAAAAGAGCTTGAAAAGTTCAAAATTAAATAAATAATGCCATAAATAAAAACTTAATATTATTTCCAAATTTTTACTACAGAGCTATTTTTTAAAAGATTTTTATAAATTTATATATTTTTATCCTATTTAATTTTAAATATGTATTCATTGCCTCTCAGATGTCCGTGCCGCAAATTGTTGTTGCAAAGTGTAATTCATATAAACTCTAATAAAATATAGAAAATATAAAAATATACAAAACCCAATAAAAATAACTGGAAAATTAAGAAAATCTCTTTTAACACTTGTAAAAATTCTATATAACAAAAAAAAAAAATAATTTTTCGAATTAATCCAAGCTGGCGTGTTCAATTAATTAACATTATGACGCTTAAGTGAATTGCGATGTTGACACAACAAGCTATATATATATACATATATCTGAGTATCTAAGAGTACATTGTATCTATAAGATACTTTCAATTAAGCGCTATGATTGGCTTTAATTGAACCGCGGCTGTTGTCCGAAGCAACGCAGAAAAGTGAAAGGAATTACTAGAAGAATAAAAAATACAAGATTCTTATTTACGAATAAATATGAAATGAATCATCGGGTCAACATATGGATTTCATCAGATACAAAACATTCAATGTTGTAACTACTGAACTGAACTGTAATCAAAGACTTCTCTTTGTTTAAGTAGACTTCAACAGAATTCAGTTAATTTTGAAATTATGAAAAACTGAACAAAATACCCTAACCGACCCATAAAAGCCAACATATTGTAGAATGTGGGCGTTGTAAAACCTGATTCTCAACTTTCGCTACAGGTTAATTCTTCGTCTTCGACACAAGCCGGCATAATTGCATTCGAACTAAACTGTTTACAAGTTATATGATTCATTTAAAATGTGTCTATATCTTCTATATATATATAGAGAGTCTTTGTTTTCATACATTATCAGTCAAATTTGTTGTTCGGAAAGCAAAAGCAATTAGATTGTTGATAAGAAGAAAACATAAATAGGCACTTCAAAGACGGAAAAAATTCACAGAAAATTAGCCACATGCATAGTTTGTGGAAAAACTGTGGAAAATAATTTCACTTTAAATAAATAATTTTAGTGTTGTATTTTTTGTTATTTTTATATTTTTATTAAGCAAACCGGAATTGTCTACATAAAATATGCAAAAACAATATTAAGACGCGACTTGAAACGAAAACGAGAGGAAAAAAACCAGATCGCGAGTTCAAGAACACGCAGGTGAAGATGTACTACAAAAGGAAATACTATCGGCCAAGTTTATAGTAGTTTGGGCCACGCCTGCGCAATGAATTAGTATGAATGCCCGTGCATTGTGCGTTGTGCGTATGTGTGTATGGAAAGTCAATTAGCGAAAAGTTCAAATTCAACTTGAAGCCACAATTCACATGACTCTAAAGCACTTGAAATATTTGTTCAAATGAGATACCTTATATGTACATAGTTATAGCACTTGAATTTTTTCGGGTACCTACAATATTTGATTGCCTCTAGATGTGATTTTATTTTATTTATATTTTTTGGTTTGCTGTAAACGAAGTAATTCAACGCCCGCCAAAGTACAAAGAACTGGTTACCGTTGCCGATGCGTTGTTACCAATAACTGAACTTCGTTGGGTCTCCACCACGGCCGCAACACTGTGAATTGAGACACACATCGCTACATACTCGTTACTCACATAAAAAGTCAGTCAAGCCGAACTCATAATCAAGAGCCGAAGACTCTGCAAAATGCAGAGAGAGAGAGCGCGCAGCTGAGCTTAAGACAGGTCGGGAGAGAGTAAAGTAAGCATGTGTTAGTGCCATACAGGTAACACTAAATATATAGAAAAATTTAAAAAAAAAAAAATGTGTAAATAAAAAGAATAAGAATGAAATTGAAAATTATTATAGTTGTCCTTTAGCAGCAAGTAAAACGAAAGGAAATAATTTCAAATTGAACGATTGACTTATCGAAATCGATAAGTTGTTAATAATCGCATGACACAAGCGTTATCGCTGTCACATTTAATTTGTCGTCGCTGTTTTAAACATAATCGAATCGTTAATCGACACAGGAAAAGTTAACGGCATTGAAAGTGTCAAAAAAAAGTAGTGTCAATATAAATTGTGTGCCGGGCACAGCCTCAGCAAATTCGTGCACTATAGGAGCAGCCGTGCTTGAATATATTAAAGAAAAATTACAAATCAATAACAGACTTTTATTTTCATGGTCAATATCTTGGCCAATTTTACCGTTTCATGTGTTCAGAAAAAAGATTAGCATTTGTACGTACATGGTATACTAAACATTCTATATAAAATATAGATACGAATCTATAATAATTCGTTTTGGAATCTTTTGTCAAAATCTATTACTCAAATGAAATTATTGTTTTAGTAGTATTAGTAGTAGTAACTGCACAGAAAACTATACAAAATAATTTTAAATCAAACGGTGCGCGATTGACTTATCAATATCGATAAATATTTAAAAAAAAAAATCACATATGACCCCGTCGCATTGAACTATCGTTATCGCTCTAGCATTCACTTTGCCATCGCTACTCTGAACATAAACAATCGTTGAAATTTCTGCTGCGTACACAGGAAAAATCAACAGGGCTCAAAATTGAAAGTGCCCAAAAGCTCAATAGCCACAAGCAGTCGTATTAATATAATATGGACAATAATGAAGATTCTGTGCCCGACGCAGACTCAGCACGTAAGCGTCAAAAGCGCAACTCCAACAATGACGAAGAAAGCGAAACTGAAGCAGCTGCAGTTAATCCAGCTGAAGCTGCTGCATTGAAAGTGTCTCCAACGGTGATTACTGGGTAAGTGCCCAAAATTAGTTTCTTTTTCTTTTTTTTTGTTGCTAAATTGATCGATTTTTACGGCTTGCAATAGGGAGGCTAACGAGACCGTAAATAGCCACAACAATAACAACGACCAGAAGCAACAGACGGATGCGGCAGCAATGGGCCCTGTCGATGCGGAAGTAAAACGTGATGAAAATATTGCAACGGTCATTAAGACAGCTGTCAATACATTAAGCGTATCGTTTGAGGAACTTTCAAGTTCATCAGCAGCAACAAATGCTGAAGAGCCTGATAATAACACTGCGCCTAGCTCTAATCCCATTTTAGACAATTGCCAACAGGAGCCAAAAGCAACAGAAAATGAAGGTGACATGCATGGCAATCCCGATGACAATACAGAAGAGGATGATGGCAATGTGGATGTTACTTTGCCCAGATTCAATCGACCACGTGCCCTGCGCACTCGCTCTTATCGCTCTACACTATCAAACTCCGAGTCCAGCAGCAGCAGCGCTCTTTCCGGAACACATCATTCGAATGCCAACAGCGATACCAATGATACGGATGTCGATGTCGATGATGAAGCTGATGGCGAGGGCGATGATGCAGTGGACGACAATGAATCTCGTGCATCTTCATATCACTTCGGCGATGATGACGATAATAGCATATCGGACTCTAGCGTGGCATTATTGAATCGCTATTACACCTCGAGTAATGAGGATGCCGATTCCGTAAGTTCATAACTATATCTATATCCAAATCGTAACAAAAAAAGAGCTATTTTTGGCTAAAAATTGAATTTTCAACCGTTCTTATGCCAACTATAAGATAAACTGCTTCGATCCGACTAATTCTAATAGTATTCATATGTAGTCCCCTCAAAAATTAATAGAATATAAAAAGCTAAACTTGTCATGCACTGATTTAAATAGCAAAAAACAAATACAAACATTCAGCAGTATAGAATATCATATTGAAAAATAATTCTATAATTCTACAAAATGTTATTCTCCGTAAGCCTTTCTCATCTATATTTCTATACATAAAAATAAAACGTATTTCACACTTACCACTTTCAGGAAGATGACTTTAACGATTTAGAGGAGAATCCTGCTGACAAGGAACAAGTTGAGATTGCTGTCAATAAAGTACTGTGCAAATTGAAGCCATCCTACAATTGGAACTTTCAACAGGAGCTGATGCGTCGCGAAAACAATTTAATCAATCGCATTGACTGGCGTGGCGGTCATACCTCGGCACAGAGCTTTAGTCAGGGATATTATGGTTCGCGTCAGGTTGTGGAGAGCATGAAGCTAATGAACACCATGAGCCGTCATAATGGCTGTGTCAATTGTTTGAATTTTAATCGTTCCGGTGATCTACTTTGCTCCGGTTCCGATGATCTCTCTATCATTTTGTGGGACTGGGCGAATGGAAAGCGTCGTCACAGCTTTAAATCGGGCCACGGTTCGAACATATTCCAAACAAAATTCATTGACAGCGCCGGCTGCCTGGATATTGTATCCTCCAGTCGCGACGGTCAGGTGCGACGTGCCGTCATACCGCCTTCGGGTAGCATTAGCACTAAGCCAATGCGTCTATATAACCATGGTGATGCCGTACACAAGATTGTGGTGGTGCCGCAGAGTCGACATGAGGTGATGAGCGCTGGCGAAGATTCGGCCGTAAAACACTTTGATTTGCGTACTAACAAGGCAACAACATTGCTGCGCTGCGTCTCCACCGATGGTAAACGAGGTGTACGCCTCTTTAGCATTGCCCATCATCCCTATGCGCCGGAGTTTTGCATCAGCGGCTCCGATGACATATTGCGCGTCTACGATAAGCGCAAGCTGACCAAGACTGTACACGATATGACACCCAAGGACTTGAAGGATGTAAGTAATGCTTATTTATATAAAAATATAATAATTGATACAATTACTCACATTTTCCTGCTCTTCCTCAATATGTAGACAAAAATAACACAGATTACATGTGCCGTCTACAATCACAGCGGCAGCGAGATACTTGCCTCGTACAGCGATGCGGGTATTTATCTTTTTGATACACGCAACTACAAGGATGGCGAATTTCTACACTCTTATGAAGGTCACATGTAAGTATACAGATGGAATTTAGACTTTAAAATATAATATTTCATATATATATATATTTCTTTTTTTACAGCAATACGCGCACCATTAAAGGTGTCAACTTCTTTGGACCACATTCGGAGTATATTGTCAGCGGCAGCGATTGTGGCAATATATTCTTTTGGGATAAGAACACCGAGGCTGTGATTAACTTTATGAAAGGTGATACTATTGGCGTTGTCAATTGCTTGGAGCCGCATCCATGGATGCCAGTGCTGGCCACTTCTGGCCTAGAGCATAACGTCAAGATTTGGACGCCCTCTGGCACCAATCAAACTGTAAGTGGGATTGTTTCCATTTACTCTTTGTTAACACGTGTACAACTTTCTTTCTAGGAGGAGCCTTGCTCCAAGTCATTAAAGGAAACATTGCAACGTAACTTTAGACGCAACCTTTTGGATGTGGGTGACGTTGACATTGGTCAAATTCACTATTTTATACGCCAGCTCATAGAACCACGACGCATTCAAACCCCTGACGGCAATCCTATTCAAGGTTCGCAGCTTCGCGGTCTCTATAATTTCAGCAACAGCAGCAGCAGCGACAGTAGTAGCAACGATAGCTCAAGTCATGTGCTCGATGCTTCACCCACTCGGGAGCCAGGGAGAAACCACCAACGTGATGGCCGTAACCCAGGAGGCAGCTCTGACGAGGGCCATGGCGATCCGCTGGGCTGCAGGGCGCAGTGAGAGGAGAGAGAACTGCAAATATCATCAGCATTGTCACGAGCATAACACACACTGATCCAAAGTCTATTTAATTGTATATTTTCGTTGATTAGTCTGGACTTAAGAAGTCCCAAAGTATGATGCGTGTGCTTGTATTTTATTTTATTTAAGTTAGCAAGCATCTCGAAGAATGCGAAGTCTTTCATTTCAAAGCGTTTCAAAAAGCTGTGAATATACAAATAATTGCGCTCATCTTATTATTTTGAATATTGTTTAACAAATACACACGCATTGAGAGGAACACACTACAATTTGGTAATTAGTGTTAAAACAACGTCGAAATTAAATGAAAGTTGAATTTTGTACACCTTGTAACAAAAATAAATAAATATATATAAAATTGGAATTATTGACATCAATGACTAATTGAATGCTGCATATTGCATATTGCGTTAGTAAATGATTGCATAGATATTTATAATTTTTTTTTTTTTAATTACAGATATAGAAAATGTATATATATTAAACTAAAAAGATCTTTTTTTAGACAACAGTTTGCACATCTGTAGCACAGTGTCTCGTTTCACTCAAGTTGCTGGCATAAATCTATAACTTTTGAACTACGTAAAAAATAGATTTGAAATTTGGATTGAGTAATCTTAAAACTTTAAAGAAATATTTAATATTAAAATGAGAGTGGGCATGGTAATAAAAAGTTCGTAAATTAACGTTGAAACACAGATTTTCGTTATTTCCAAAAAACAGATGACTATAAAAAGCTGAAAATAAACTATAATAACACTAGGTAACACACACAAATTGTATATTTTACCAAACCTACTTTTTCTGATACATATGGTGCCCCAGATGACGAAAAACCACTTTAAAAATGTTTCTATGGTAAGACTTTTTTTTAAAAAATTTTTGAAATCTGGTATTTATATTTTAGCTTTTTTTCAGGGGCAAGCCAACAGATTTTAGCATTACTCGAGTATCTTACAGCTGATTTGCAAATGCTTTACGTTTTCTGAAAGCTAATAAAACGTTTCTGAAAGCTATTAATCATACATATACCTTATAAAGTTTAAATTACTAGTTTTGCAACTATTTGATTTTGAATTTAGAAAATGATGATATTTCGTGCGATATTTTTTACGATTTTTGGGCACCATATCAGAAAAAGTAGGTTTGGTAACTTATACAAAAAAAAAAGCTAAATTTTGTGATCTATTATAATAGAAATGGAATTTTTTTTTTAATCCCCTTTTTATGCGCTTTTTGGAAAACGAGTCACTGTGCGTCGTCTCAGGAGGAGTCTTCCCCTGGACCTGCCCCTTCCGGCCACTTTAAGAGCAGTAAATGACAGTTTCACTTTTCAAACGTGTTCAAGCATGCTCTGAAATATACTTAGCATATTTCTTTCTACCTCTCAGCTACACAAAAAAAAGTCACACAACAAATTAAATATTAACTCTCTAATAATCAGAAAAGTGAGTTCTTGTAATTCTAGACAGAATATTAATTCTATTTTTGGCATTTTTAGTAATACCTGTTATTTTAAACATTCACACATAAATCAATATTATTCACTTACTGTGTCTAGCAGCATATATTAATTTTTGAGGTGCGACGATTGGCGTGTAATTAACTCTGAACATCTTTACAGATAAAAGTGTTGCACAGTGGATGTGATGCTACAAAGCCGAAATCAGATAATGAGCGCTGGCCAAGATGGGGATGTCAAACCCGTTTAGATGTGGATGTTCGGCGGCATGCCGACCGTAAGTTGAAAATGTTTACATTTTGATTTTTTAATCAATTTTAATTGTTGTAGGAAGATCCTGATGAATACTCGTACTTCAAACCAGAAAGTCCTTTTATTCATATTTTTTTTACGATACTCTACAATATTGATCTATTGGTATAGTAAACGCGATTTTTTTTGTATACTCGTATTTTGAAATTTTGAAGATTGTCTTGAGAAACAGGTTCTAAAAAATAATAATAAAGTCATGTCTCTCTCCCTCAGTGTGTAAAAGTGTTTAATTAATTTAATTAATCGTTGGTCTGGCAAATTAGCGCAACGCTACGTTTCACCCAATGCGATGCTTTGACCTGGGTATTAAGCAGCAGCGGCACCACATAGTTCGTCGAGTGTCCCGTTGTAGAAAGCGTGCCCTTACGCTCTCCAGTCTTATACAACGGACAGCGATAGCGTGTGCCCTCGGTTAGCTCCATTATGGTGACGGGGCGGAAATAAATTACTGGCATTACGTACATTAATATCTTGGGTAATTGTTCAACTAGCGTATTCTCTTCCCAGTGCCAGCGTGCGCCCTCCAGAAACAGGCCATTACAATAGACGCCATCATCTGGCGGTGTGGCCTTCGTCTCCACTTTGAGCACAAAATAATCAAAGGTGAGCGTATCAATTGGTATCTTATACTTTCGGGCATAATTCTGCATGGCACCGGTAAGGAAGGCCTGGGTGAAAAAGAATCCAGACAGCCAAAAGGTGGGCGGCTTGCCAACACGATGCCACTGCTGCAGCCAATTGACACGCTTGTATAGATCTTGTACATAGGAGCCGAGTGGCTTAAGGCAGGGATATGATTTGGACATCCATTTAGTTGGTATACGATTAAATTTCATGGCAGTCATTACGTTCTCCAAATCTGGTGTCATCACACTAATGCCTTTAATGCCCATGGCCAGGTCGCGGCATGAGCCGCGTATTTCCTTTTGTAGCTTAAGGAAACGTTCCATTTCCTGGACAACGACCGTATTCATTGATTCATTATAATCAACTGGATATTTCTCTGCTGCGGCCTCAATATCCAGATCCGGTGGCATTTCCATTTCAATCTGTTTAATTGTCTCCAAGACCATTTGCTCGGGACTAACGCCACCGCCGCCTGAGCCCGCCGCTTCGCTGCCCAGCAGCAGGATCATTGAATCCAGCAGCGTTTTGGTTGTTTGCAAATCACGTGTTATGCCCGAATTGGCATGCAAGCCGTAAACTTCTGGCGGTGCCAGCGATGGCATGCTCTCATCCACATAGCGTAAGATCTCACGATGCTCCGTCTTACGTGGCAATATATAGCGATCATCGGTGGCAAAGCGATATCGATTATCGGAGACAACTTGTGCATTGCAAAAGTCTGCAAGAATCGTGACGATTGCACGCCTATCCCAATTATCCGTAACACGTCCGCCGTAATTGCACTCACTGGTCAAATATGAGATGGCATCATATGGCACATGCTCATACTGATTGAGCAGCATCTGCAAGTGGGAATTCAGAGTTTAAATAAAGTTTTGTAATGTATCTTTCAATCTTACGCTTAGCTGCAGCACCGAAATCTGTAAATCGGACTCGTTGAAACCGTAGGCAATGTTCCAGCCCAATGGCCCATATTTGCGTCGTTCCTGAACTACAGCATGGAAGAAACAGATGCCAAAGAGTATACGGGTAAAGGCGCGATCCTGCTTGGCACAGCCCATATAAAACTCTGGATCATTGATTGGCTCCGAATTGTAGGAACGCAGTAAATTCTCACGTAGACCCATTGGCGGTTCGTTGGTCATTTTGACGCCGTTCTGTAGTATAGTTACGGGAAATTGTGGCGTGGGATATGCCGTCAGCCAAATGCGGAAATTGGCTACAAATTTGAAAATAAAAATTAAATATTTACTAGAATTAAAAATTAAATTAAATTAAATTAAGTTGAAGTGTTATTTGCTCAAAATTGCATTTATTTTTATTTGAAAGTTAATTTTTGCAAGTCTATTTGATCTACATATCTTCCAAAGATTCTCATGTGAAATTCTAGGGAAATTCGCGGGAAATTTAGGGGAAATTCGGCAAATTCTCGCGTAAGCAAATACGCGAAATCCCATCGAAAATGGGAACAGGTCTGATTACTAATTTTCGAATAAAATGCAAATTTTTTAAATCGAAAAAAATATTGTAAAAAATAAGCTCTTTTTCAGAATATTTTTAAGAAAAAATAACTGGAAAAAAAATAGTTAAAATACAAAAATAAATACAATAAAGAGTGTACGAATATCAGGAATAAAACAAAAAATTAAAAAAAAAATTTAAACTAATGAAAATCATATTTAAAGTATTATATACATTTCCCCACTTACCCTGAGTGTTAAACGTATCCATATTCTCCCAAATATACTCCAGGGTAGACATCCAGGATGCGGCAAGATGACAATTTTGTAGGCACACCCAATAGCCCATTTCCTGAGCATTCTTAATCAAAGCAGTTGCAATCGGGCCTTGACCCTGGCCCAGCGAAATACTTTGGAAGGTCTCCTCCTGGCCCATCTTTTCGGCAAATGCCAGCAGAGAGCCAAGCGGATCAGCGCCCGGGGACAGAATGAATACCAAAGGCGTCAAAGCTGTTGAATCTGCATACGATTTGGATATATCAAACTCTGGCGGCGACACAAATCGATCCCCAATAGTCTGTGCTATAAAATTACGCACACCCAGAAATACAGAGTCTGGACGTAGCGCTTTTAGAACAATAATTTTCTCAAATGCTGTGGTCTTGTCCTGCCAAGGAGGTGGCAGTGGCTGCAATTCCGGGGATGCCGAATCATAGATGGCCTGCCAGGCATGCAGATTACTGCGCAATGATTGGACAATGCCCTTTAGCTCCTTCAGCTCCTCTAAACGTAAGAAATTTAGCCAAACGATATCTGTCAGCCAGCTGGGATCAGGATTTGGCGGTGTATTAGGTGCATCCTTGGCATTGGTCAACAAATGCGCCAAATGACGCATCTCAACTTGTCCAGTGCCCAGCAGGATACGTGCGGTAAGTATGAAGGAGAAGAGCAACTTATCCTTCTCAAATATGGAACGGCAAACACTATTATATAGATTTTTTGTAAATCCATCGACCAGAAATTTAATACGTCGCGGCAAATCCTTCGATTTGTTGGCCGTCTCAATGGAATACATATAGAGATTGATATACCAGTTTAGGGAGAACTGATACATGGGATCAATATTGGGCAAATCGGTGATGGAATAATACAATATCGAAGAATGTACAGCAACGGGTTTGTAATTCAAACGAAATGCTTCAATCTTAGCGCCCGTCTCTTTGCCCGCCTCCTGCTTCTCCTGAATGTCCTTAGACAAAGTTTTCGAATCTGCCAATATTAATATTGCCGCCTCATTCTCCAATATATCACCCTCACTGGATGTCAATGTTTTCAGTATCATATCCTCGGCATCACGTAATGCGCCCTTATTGGCCGCTGCCTCGGTGGTTAGCATAATGCGCAACTCCTGCAAATCGGGACGTTCCTTGGCCACCACAATGCTCAGCAGTTGATCCATTAAAGCATTTTGTGTAAGCGCAAAATTAATTACAGTCACCTTATTAAAGGTCTCCGGCAAAAAGTGAGGATTACGCAAATTACACGTCATATAAAGGCGGAAGTTTGGAGAAACCGGAACAACATTCTCGCCGAGGCTAATATGTTTGATGCCGCCTTGAATAAATGTTTGCTTCATTAGTATCGGATCTAAGGGCACCTCCAGCTCCTCTTGAACATTCTCAATGATCACCGGATAACCATATTCCAATGACTCGGCTATGACCTTCATATAATTGCTCTGATTAAATTTAACGCAACTCAAACGATTCTTACGCTCCATATTCTTCAACCAGTTATTGGCCTGACCCTGCGGATCAATAAACAAGCTATAGCGACTGGAGTTGGCCGATATTATGGCATTCTCGCTGGAGAACTCATCATTGGGCAGTCCATCCAATTGCCAGTTCTGTATGGTGACCTCCAGGCCCAATACTTGCGTAATGGAATACTTCTTCGAGCAGGGTATTTGCAGGGCGACACATTTCTTAAACCAATCCTGAACGCAGTTGCCACGATATTGTAAATTCACTGCCGACAAATAGGCAATGATGCCGCACGAGATGAGCACATCGCCGGGCAGATGATCATACAGCTCTTGTAGATCATCGGCAGCTTGATTCCAACGTGACTTCTCACCGCCCAGGCCGCCAATTAAAGCCTCAGCACGCAGCAGCTTATTGCGACAATTTTCCGCATGCTGCTCCGTACGCTTCATCTCCTCATTGGCCTTGTCCAATTCAATATTTAAGAGAGCCACCTTTGCCTCCAATGCTGCGGCCATGGCACGTTTCTCGGCCAGAAATGCCATGGTGTCGGCATATTCCTTTTCAGCGGCAGCCAACTTGGCCTTCTTGGGTGCGACCACCTTGGCCACATCATCGTACATATCCATCGCAATGATCCATTGACAGAGACCCTTGGCGGCACTAGATGCCTTGGCCACCACCTTGGGATCAAAGTCTTTGTTGGGTATAAACTCTTTGCGTATGCGTTTTATTGTCTCCACGGGTATATTGTCCTTGTCGAAGTCTTTGAGGGCGGGCAAAAAGTTCATATCGCCCAGCATACGCTTGCTGGGACCCCAGAAATCGTTGACCATTTTGCCAGTCGCTGGATCCGGTATACGCTCAGCTGGTACTCCTTTCATAACACAAACAGCAGCCATGACCAGCTTGATAACCGGCGGTGGATTCTTCATGGATTTCACTAGAGTAATGTCCGCCGGTTTGAGTGTATTTAAAGCGGCCAAGGCATCCTCCAACACAGGTATAGCCTTGGCTAAATCCTTCTCACATTCACCCTTGAGCACCTGAGCTGCCTCGGCTTGTACGGAGGCCACCTCCTCATCCCGTTTCACCTGCTCGGCCGCAGCGCTGGCCGCTAGAGTTTCTTTATTTATTTCCAACATCATTTTGCGTGATGCCTCTGCCAGGGCCACCAATTTTGGCTGCAGTGCATTCAAATCACGTTGCATAATTGAAATGGCAGCTGCCGCTGCGGCCAAAGTGTCCAAGCCACCAATATAACGCATCTTGGCCTGCATTGTATCCTGCTGCTTGCGGGCAATCAAGGTCTGAAAGGAACGTATAAGCTCAATAAATGATGCATTCGTTTGATATATATGACGTCCAGACATTTGACAAAATGCGCGTGTTACACGCGCTGCGGTTGTATGAAAATATTGGCAGGTATCCATAATAGCCTCCTTGATCTCCTCCGAGGGCACATTCACATCCACCAGCGACATTTTGGCAATCATTTGCAGTGCCTCCTCCGGCCAGCTGTCGTACCAATCAATGGTGCAACAATTCACCAGCGATGGATACAAACGCACCCGAGTACGCAATGCATCTCCAATTGGCGATAGACTCAACACAATGTGCAGCTTCTGTTTGCAGCGATTTATGAAGAATGAGAAGACTTGAAGTGGACTGACATCAATATTGCGATTGCCGCCCTGTGCTGCCAGACGCACCAACTCCAGAACCTCCTGTTTCTCATCAATGGGAAATATATTGGGCACCTCGCCCTGATTTAACAAACAATCAATGTCCTGCAGGAAGAGCTCCATTTTAATTTGATTCTCAGTTATCAGAAATGTGGTATGCTTATTCATGCCGCCCGCCTCCTTTAATATGGCCTTAATATCATCATGCCATTCGTTGGGCCCATAATTCTTGGTTATCTCCGGCTGAAAGAATGATGTCTGCACCATATTGGTGGCCAGCTTCGTTAGCGATTGCCGACCCGAACCGCCCAAGCCAATCAACAAGGCACTGGCACCCTGTATGGATATGATGCGGCAAATACGATTCAAATGCTGCAAGGCGAACGTAAACAGAGTTATGTCCATTTTGGAGCGACGCGTTGAATTGTAATCTTCCAGACTAGCTACGGCTAGCTTGTGAAATATTTCCATATTTGGCACCTCCTCATAACGACGATCATCCGGCTCGCTATCCTCATCAAAGTACATGCCAAAGAATATGCTATTGGCTACCTCCATGGTAAAGGCTCCATCTTCACCCTATAAAAAAAGAAGGCACAGAAACGATTTTAAGAATTAATTATTAAAAAATCACAAAGAATTATATTTGAGTTTTTTTTATAAAAATTGGAATATAGGTTATATTATCCGAGCTTAAAATAAAACTTAGGCAATAATAATTTGTTTTTAGCAACAGAAAATAAAATTATAAAATAATCTTTATAATTGAGTTCCTTTTTTTCTTCAAAAAATAAATCGTATAATTTTTCTTTGGCGTATTTATAGCTTAATGTGGAAAATTTGTTGTATTTCTCAATAAAAAAAACCAAGAAAAAACTACAAAAATATTTATAAGTAAAAAAAAAAATAATTTACTTACAAGGACTACCCTAAAATTGTGAGAAACGCGGAGAAGGGCAGCAATTTATTTTTTTTAAAATTTTTTTTCTTTATTTTGTTACTTTTTTTTTTAATTCGTCTTGGTTTACATATTGAAAATAAATACCAATCTTATCACACTTGGTTTAAAAAAAACTGTAGCAGGATTTTGAGATTAATTATTTATTAAAAAAATTTATATTTGAGTTGTATTTTTTAATGTTAATAAAAATCTTGGCTTAAAAAAAACCTTAGCAGAATTTTAAGATTAATTTTATATAAAAAATAATAATTTTTGAGTTGTATTTTTTAATGTAAATAAAATAAAAGCTTAAAAAAAACCGTAGCAGGATTTTGAGATTAATTTTTTAATAAAAAAATTATTTTTGAGTTGTATTTTTTAATTTTAATAAAAATCACTATTCTTGACATGTGCTCTAATTTATAAGTTTCTCTTTTTGCACTAGAAAAATAACTAATTTAATAAATAAATAAATTAAATTATAATTAAAATGAGCTCTACAATACCTAAACAAATAAAAAAAACGCAAATTTTTGACGAAACCGAGACGGTTTAAAACTAATGTAAATAATATATACTATACATAATTAAACAACAAATTATACTCACAGTGCAATACTTTTCAAAGACCGCCTCCACTTTATCCTTAAAGTTGGACTTCAGACACTCGTTTAGCTTTTCAAACATCCATTTGCGATCGATGTCATCCACGAGGCGATCGTAGAAGACACGCATGGCCTCATGATACCAGACACGTACTAGCATTTTCTTATCATTGACAGACTCCTTGCGCACCAAGGTGCAGCCAGTGACGACGCGTGACATATCACGTAAATTGAAAATGTAATGGGATTTGGCAGGCGTGGCACGTATCTCAGATTGTACACTCTTGTATATGCTCTGGGTGGCACTGACAATTTGATTGGTCACCACAAAGACATCTTGACCATGTCCGGAGCGACGAAAGCCATTCAATGTTACATTCAAAAAGATGCGAAACATTGTATCATCGCTAAATGTATTAATTGAATAGACATGAAAATGATTGAGAAAGCGTGCATAGACATCCTGACGACTGCCACCGGGTAGACCGCAGGCGGCAATAAATAATACATTATTGATGAAGATTTTGGAGCTATCCTTAAGATCATAGACATGGCCATAGTCAAAGTATTGGCGCAGCAATTCCAATGGCGGTTGAGCACCATAAACTTCCTTTACCGGCATATTCATATCATCCACAAAGAGCACACTCTCCATGCCCTTCGGCGGTCCATAAATGCCACGTTTCCACTTTTGCAGCTTGGCTATAACCTGCTCCTGCGTATTATTTGCCGACATCATCACAGTAAACGTAATGAAGCCCGTTTCATACAAGTCCGGATTGAGTTTGTTCATCAAATAGTTTTGTATATAAACGCTCTTGCCCGTTCCGGTGGGACCAACTAGTAGCATGCGTTTTTTGTGCTGCACATGCATTTTCAGCAGATTAATATACCGTGCTGTGTCCACCGTCGGCACAATTACGCCCGTTTTCGTTTCCTCAATATCCATGCGCTTGGCCAACTCGGGCCAATAGCGCCAATTGCCGCGTTGCTTGAAAATGAACATATAATCAACGAGTAGACCCTCAATTGGCGGTGTCACCTCCATTTTACCCAACGAGGACGGCGTCTTGGCCTCATTTTCAAATATCTATATAATGAGAATCAACAGCTATAATACGGCTAAAACAAAGTAACCAAACTCTACTTACACTTCTTAAATATGCATCGAATTTCTCGCGTGATTCTGTATTAAGAATCCCGCCCACGCCCCAAACTAAAGCAAACAGCATCGAGGCCTGTATATAACCGAGCATATACTTTTCATAATCATCTGGATTCTCCTCAATGGCCTCGTCCAGCAGCATGTCAATTAGACTAAATGTGGTTAACATACAATTATACTCGCCCGATCTAATGAATTGACTGCAGTAACGCCTGACAAACGTTTGGCACTGTATTAAATATCAAAGATTGAAGATTTAAATTAAATGGAAATCAAATTGAAAATCAGAAAAACTTACGGGCACCATTAGCCACTCCAACATGGTAATTATATACGCAACATTCTCCGCATCAGCCCAACGTGGATCGGCCTTCTTTAGCCAGGTATTGGCAAATGCACGCCAGCCCAAAGTTGAGGGCTCCATGTAGATCATGCCACAGCGTGAAACGGTCGCCGGCGATGCCTGTGCCAAGTCCATGACCTCAAACACCATGGACATTTCATTTGACATGGTTATCACCTCACCGCTGGTCAAGCAAAGCTTCTTATTGTCATCCAATACAGTGTTCATGTTCTCAATCCAAACAGCATCCACGGGACCATCAAAGATGACCTATAAATAAAGAAAAAACATTAGTACACAATTTGCATATTATAATAAATTAATAAATTAAAATATAATAAAGATTGTGCATACAAAAAAAACATTAAATTAGAATAAATATGCAATAATAAATAAATAACTTTAAAATTTATAAACATAATAAAATATGAAATAAATAAAATATTGTAGAGAATCATTAAATTGGAATAAATACAAGTAAAAATAAATATTACATAAAAAACAATAAAAAAAAAATAAATATAAATAAAATAAATAGCAAAAATGCTTGTTAAATAATAAAAAAAATATATTATAATAAATATACATAACATATATAATAAATAAATAACTTAAAAATTACATAATAATATACAAAATAAATAAATTATTGTGGAAAATTATTAAATTGGAATGCACAAAAAAATAAATAATGCATAAAAATCAATATAAAAATTAATATAAATAAAATAAATAGCAACAATGCTTTAGCTAAATGAATAAAAAATATGCAATAACAACTAAATAATCTAAAAATTAAAAAACAGAATAAAATACGAATTAAATAAAATATTGTAGAGAATCATTAAATTGAAATGAATACAAGAAAAAATAAATTATACATAAAAAACAATATAAAAAAAAAATATAAAAATAAATAGCAAAAGTGCTTTAGTTAAATGAAAAAAAAAAAAAAATATAATAAATAAACAATAATTAATAAATAACTTAAAAATAAATAAACAGAATAAAATACGAAATAAATAAAATATTGTGGGAAATCATTAAATTAGAATAAATACAAGAAAAAATAAGTAATACATAAAAAACAATATATAAATAAATATACATAAAATAAATAGCTAAAATGCTTCAGTGAAATGAATAAAAAATATGCAATAATAACTAAATAATTTAAAAATAAATAAACGAATTAAATAAAATATTGTAGAAAATCATAAAATTGGAATAAATATACAAAAGAAAATTAATAAAAAATAATAAATATATAAATATAAATAAAATAAATAAATAAAAAAATAAAAAATAATTTTCCTACCCATTTTCTATCCGGCGTCGGTGTCATGGCAAAATCGCGAAATATTTTGGCAACCAAACCATCTGTCCACTCATAGGATATGGGATCAAAGGAGCCATATAGCTGATTCATTGTTATAGACTTTGGATTCATTATGCCCATTTGAACATGCTGAAAGTAGTTGCTCTTCGTAGGCGCCTTTATCTTGAGCGCCGATAGCACCTTGGCCAGGACTTGAAGCGTTTTGGATTTGCCCGCCAGTGGTTCACCCACAAGCATGAAACCATGACGCACAATAATCATCTCATAGGTCTGAATGACTTTGGTAAGAAAGCTTGGTGCCGGCTCTAAAATCTCCTCCTTGCAGACACGCTTAAATTCCGTTTCCATCAGGGAGTAGTCGATGTGGGGCAGCTTAATGCCCGGAAAGATATCCGAAATGATGCCCTCAAAGAGCGGCACATCAAAGGACAAAAACTTGGGCAGATTGACATCAATCAAGCTTCGTAGCAGCAAAATATCCTCCAATTCATTGGGAAATTGTTTCTTAATATTACCGCAGGCAGAGAGAACCGTCTTAACGGCACGCATGCCATAATCATAATGATTCTGGCTGGATAACTGCTCGGAGCATAGGCGATATGTGGTCACAATTTTAACAGCCAATTTACGAGCATCCACAAAGCCATAAGAATAAAGTGAGATTTCGCCAATCATGGCATAATCCGGTACCATCATGGCCACCGAACGGAATAGCACCTTCAGATTGTCGGGTAACTCAGAACGGCCGGCGTAGCCCGGATTCATGGTAATGCAGACATAACAGGCGGGATTTAACACCAGCTCAGTGCCCTCAAACATAAACTTGGCCACATTGCCACGCACGGCCTGTATAATGAGCAGAATCTGTTGTGCCACCACAGAGAGCACCTCCAGCTCAATTCGATTGAACTCATCAAAGCAAGCCCAGGCGCCGCAGGAGGCCAGTCCCTTAAAGAACTTGCCCATGGCCTTATAATCCAAGCCGTCCGAACAATTGAAGACTTTACACTGCACGGCCAAGGCCTTTGCCAAATCCTTGGTGGTCTCCGTTTTGCCAGTACCGGCAGGTCCTTCGGGTGCACCATTCAAATGCAATTGATAGGCGCCAACCAGAGTGCGATAGCAACGATCTGTGAGTGGTGTTATAACCAAACGATCCGAATTACCCAAATATTCATTGGCAAACGGAACCGTTGCATTAATAATGCGCACCAACATTGTTGCATCTTCCCAGTAATAGCGCATCTGAGCCAGCCATTGGAAATCATATTCGCTGCTAATCTTCAGACGTATTAGCTCCTCGGTTACATCTTTGGCGTGCACATCAATGACAATCAATGATTTAATTGAAATGCGATTCAAATTACTTATCACTGGCGAACGCACCTAAAAAATAGAAACTTAAATTAAAAAACAATAAAAATAAATTAAGTTTACTCACCAAATTAACAATATCATTTAGTTCCTTGGTTAGCTCCTGAAAGAAATGATTCATCACAGTTTGATTGCCGCCATAGCTGCGACGCAGACAACTATGCATACGTGAGGCCCAATAGACCTGAGAGACGGCGAGCACGGACATTTGTGGCCATTCAAGGACCCATTCGTGGCGTTTGACAGTGGGATAATGTTGAAAGGACTTTTCGCTTTCATTACGCACCGCCTTCAGCATTTCCTCCTCGACGCCAATTAGCCATTTCTCTACGCTGCCACCGGCGGCAGCTGTTGATATTTGTTCGATGAATTCAATACGTTCCACATCGCTGCTAATCATGGCCAATACATTTTTGGCCGCATCAAATTCCAGTATATTAATGCCCTCAAAGCATTTGCTAAGATGTGGCTGAACGCGCAAAGGATCTTTGGTCTCTGAGAGTATTTCCAGCATTTCATCGTTAGCCAGAAAGAAGAAACGTGGAAAATATAAACGTTTCTTCTCTAAATAATTGCTTACGCCTGTGGATATATCCTCCAGCAGCTCGTTGGCCTTTTGCAGCGCTTCAAGCAGTCCAGCCACAGGCGCTGTTTCCATGACCAGCGGATTACGCATCACCAATCCCATATTGCGTGTATAGGTCTGTTCTACAATGGTAAATAAACGACCCTCCTCTGGCATCTGGGCAACAATATCCTTTGAGGAGAATATGGGCAGTAGATACAGATAATTCACCTGCACTTTACCCCATTGATCCAATGTCTCGTTCACACGCATTATTTTCTCATACCAGGCACGCACCTCCTCCTCGCAGGGCTTCATAAATGCCGAACCGCGCATCGCCAGCGTTTTGAGTATATGATCATCCAGTAGAGCCTGTATATCATCCAGACTGGATAATATTGTTACGCCCGTTTCCTTATAGGGACCAGTGGGGAATACTTTGTTCTCCCACTCCTTGATCATCGCCTGTAGATTGTTCCACAGCTGCAATTCCTTATTAGCACTAATACTAATTATCTCAAACTGATCGAGTATGTTATCCAGGCCAGAGTTTAATATCTTGCGCAGCGTTGTGCCCGCATCTGGTGTTATATCAAATCCAGCAATCTCAGACATTTCTTTCCAGTGTCGCTTCCGTAGCGCTGGATTGCATAACGTGTTCACAATGAATACGCCAATTGTAAAATCCTTGATGGTCTTTATCATGGAGGCGCATAAGCGCAACGGCACTGGATGCTTTTCGGGATCAGGATCTTCTGTTTGACCCTAAAAAAATCAAAGAATATAATTTAGTATATGTAACAAAAGTTAATGCAATAATTTTTACATTTTAAATAATGAAAACAAAATATTTATAAAAAAAAAATGTTAAAAAAAAAAATAAAAATAAGCATTTAATGAAGTAGTCCCTTTAAATTTTGAGAATCGCCGAGGAAGGCGAACATGACACTATCACAACTGCACTTTTTTTTCACATATATACGATTTTTTTTTTAATTTTTTTTTTTTTTATATTTTTTTTAGATTGTTTTAAGAAATCTATGGATTTTTTTTTAGGCTAAGCTAAAACGAATTGGTAGCTAATTTTAAACATCAATTTTCAACTATTCTTCTCCTTTTTATCACATAAAACTTATATGGAAAAATTGTAAAATAGCTAAAAATAATTAGTTTTATTACTATTCATTAGAATTGCCTTTAAAACTTACCTTAAACTTGCAAGCGGGATCCTCAACCATATCCTGTTTGATTTTGATGCGATAATATTTCTGATTCTTTTGAAATTCCTTTAGATAATCATCGGTTGTGGTTTCCACAAACTTTGGCTCCAAATACTCAAATGGTCCATCAGTCCAAACGCTCAAATAGCGCTGCCATTCTATGCAGAGTCTATAAAATAAAGATTTTCAATTAGAATTGTTTATAATTTGAATTTTTCTACATACTTCATCAATGCAGCAAATGGATAAACAAAACCTTTAATAACTTCCAGTGTAGGATATTCGGTTTGATTAACTTTAAACAGTTTTTCCTCCTTGTTAATCCATTTGACATAGTCATCAAAGGTTTTCAGCTGATCAATGAAATTCTGTAATATAATATAACAATCCCGAAACTTGTCTGGCCTGCTCATATCATCGATGACACCCAATTTGGGCAACATTTCTTGTATGTCTGTATTCAGCTTTTTAACAACCTCCTGCAAATGCTCTTCGAATAGAAACTTATAGTGCTCCTGCTGTGATGCATTATAATCACAGATCTCGTTGATGTCCTTTATCCAGTTAATCGTCTTGATAGTCAAATCAAAATGATATTTCGACATTTGCGTTAGTTCGACAATATTTGTGCCCACCTGCAGACAGTATTGAATGCGATCTGTAAGCTCGGCCAGTTTTGTCATCTTAACATAAATCATATATTCGGCACTTTCTAGCAATTCCTCTGTTGATTTTGGTATTAAAAGTGCACGATCCTTAATCTTTTCAAATTCACCACAAATCTCTTCCTCAGCTCTAATGTGCTCACTAATTATAATTGCCGTAATATCAGCTATTAGACTCTCGGCCAGACTGCGTAGACCCTGTATAGCCGGCTCATTGTCAATGACGGCCATCTCAAAGTAATCTGTGGCCGGTTCGCTGCGCAACATATTGATGAACTCATAGTAGGTTTCAATGCGTGCAAAATATTCCTCGAAATCGTGCGGTTCATCTAGAAATTTGGCTAAATTTAAACGCTCCTCGGTTGAGTAGAGCGCAAAATATTTCTGCCTATAGCCCTTAACATAATCTGTAATCTGGGTATAGGTGCATACAAGAATTTCCTGAATTTTCCGTATAACATCCTTAAGAGAATTCTCATTCATTTCAATCTTTAAATAATCATTCATTTGCGTATATGTGGTCAAGGTGTCAACCTGCGGCTGCAGCGACTCCATACGATAGCCTACCGTTGAAATTTCGGTTGCAATATCCCCGAAAATCGACTGTATATTATATATATTGGGTAGTATGTCCAGACCCTCGTCATCCGAATCGTCCCAGCTCAATGCTATGCGAAACATGGGCATCGTTCGGGGATTACTACACACACGATACATTTCCTCAAATGTGCGCATTTTCATATTGTTAATCTCACGATTCATCAGTCCCTCCAAACCGCTCCAGGCGCGTTTCCATAAATTCAAGGGCATCACACGCTTCCGTAGCATTCGACGCAAAACTAGCACCAGCCGGGTATACCAGGTCCAGCGCAAAAATGTGTTTACCTTATCCAATTGGTTCTGTATATATTTACGATAGAATTTATAGGATAACGCCTCCCGGCCACCTAAACCCACTTGCTGTTGCTGGGCGCCCATGCTGCTCACATAATTAAACTCACAGGCAAATTCCGGCAGTTCCGCTACGGATATGCTGAGCACGACACGCAACGGTGGTTGTAGAATGAGTAGCTTTTGGGCAATCTTGCGACGATTCTCCAGATACACTTTATAATTAGTCGAATGTCCTGGTAGCTTGAACAGAAAATCAGCGCGGGGTAAATCAAACTTTGAGGGATCCTCATCCGAGAACTCTGGATGCTGTAGTATATTCTTCATGCTGTAAATTTTCATTAAACGATCGTATTCCTCGTGCACATCTTTCATATAGTCTTTAACTAGTTCAGGATATTTGGTCTTCAAACGTTCCGAGGCAAAACTTAAAATTTTCGCCTCCGTTTTACGCAGCATCTTGGGCACCACAATTTTACGCACCTCCCTCCGCAAATTATCCACATAGTGCGACTGGGGCAGTGGACGTATTTCCGGATCCGGCGCCCATGGCTTTCGGGCAATCTTCACCTTAATATCAGCGGCCCGCTGTTTGAGGAATGTGTAGTGTCGCCGCTCGTGTACCTCGGAGATGCGAAATGTTAGTAGCGGATTCTTCATATAAGGCTCATTATCGTATTTGGTTATATCCGAGGGTGGGCGGTGCATCCGCTCCAGTTTGCGGCTATACATAATGCCGGCTACTTATGGGTCGTTCCTCTGCACATGCGAAATATAAAACCAGAGCAGCGTTAATTATTAGTGCAACGACTTTACACTTGGATTCAAAATTACTGTTAGCCAGTTACTAAGGTAACTTGAATGTGTTCTGTGTTTTGTTTTGCTTGTCATTTCTTTTTGTAAGCAAAGTTTTATCAGTTGCCAGGCAAGCGTTAGACGCCATTTTTAAAGTTCCTTTAGCACTCAAATTAGAGGTGGCAAGTGCATTGATCGCGATGCTGCTCGATGGTGGCGATAGTGATAAGTTTTCTATCGATAAGAATCCTTATCGTTGCCATCTCCGAAAAGACCGTTAACAAATTTGAAAATTAAATGACAAATATTCGGATTTAATAGCCACTCAATAAATCATTGTAGGTATATGTATTTATTTATTAACCAATAACGATAGCGATATCGGTAACATTTCGATTGAAAATGACATTACAGATCAGATTAACAATTCTTTACTTTAAGCAACAATAATTACAATAATAATTATAGTATATGTATAACACTTGTTAAATTGCCTTCAAATATACATTTCTAAAAAAAAAATTAAAAATAACCCCGAATTGTTCATCAAAAACAGCCTTAAGTTTATGTAGATGTTGATAAATATATGTGTGTGTGCGTGTAGGTGTTATATAGGTAGTTATAGGCATAGGAATAGCTTAAGAGCGATGTTGGTGGAGAACCGTGTATTTATGTGGGGGGACACAACACGAAAAAGTTATACAATTTGTTGGATAGATTCCACAATACACAATTAGTTAATGAGCGTTTTTGTTTTCGTTTTTTTTAACAATAGATTCGTATAAAAGAAATTGCACAAGTTTGATTTTGTTGACGATGCTTTTTAGGTACGTTTAAGCGTTTTTCATATATCATATTCATTAGAATTATATAATGCAAATGTATTAGTATATAATGTTAGAGCTGCGAAATAATTGATAGTAAGCTTAAATAATAGTATCGATTGTTTTTGGTTACACTAATGTGCTGAGAAAACTAAATATAAAATATTCAAATATTATTTTTTTTTTTTAATATTTATAACATTGTAAAATTACCCATCAAAAGTTTAACTCCTGTTTATTTCCAAGTGTATATTGCGATAATGGGAGAATAATCGATCGTGGCGAAAAACCATCGATACTATTGTTAGGGGCATCGATTGTTTCACAGCTCTAATATATCTAGTATATATATCAAATATTACATAGCTTAAGGGGCAACATATAACAATTGCAATTATGATTGATTCTTTTAGTTTTGTAGTTGTTTCTAGTCATTTTGGTCGTTAAAAAGTTAACACTGACGACGCGCCTATATAAATATTTTCTTGTCACACTTGTTATCTCTCAAACTGTAGCACATAATCCTTAAGCGGACCCGGCAAATTCAATCGATTTACATTCTGGGCCAGCTTCCGATTCATGGCCTCATAAATGGCCATGCGTGCCAACTGCTTCAGGCTGCGTGGCCGTCGATAGAGCGTAGAGATCAGTGCGATTAATTGTTCAGTTTTCTTGCTCGGCACTTGGGCCACATAGAAATTGTGCAGAGATTTGAGGCAATTATAGAGCGGCTCGTGCTCCATGGTCAGATAAAAGAGATGTATGATGCGCGTGAACGTCAGTTGTGGATCGTTGAGTATAAATTCTTTTTTCGTTATCAGTATAATATAGTAAAAAAGCAGATAGCGTGAATTTGTGCGAAACGAATTGCGAAACGTATTATCGCCCAGTGCAGCAGCAGCAGCTCCTCCTCCTCCACCAGCTCCGCCAGCAGCTCCACTTCCTAACGCCTCTCCATAGCTGGCAATTTCACTTGAGAATATGGCAATGCCAGGCGTTGTTTTGCTGCTTAGCACAATGTTGGGATCGGCGCCATACTGAATAAGGGTTAGGGTAAGCTCATAGATGCATTCCATATCGTGGCAAGTGCGCACGTTCTGGACCATATCCATAACGGCCTGCAGAATGTGCTGATATGTTTTATTACAGTCCAGGCCATGCTGCAGCAGCAGCAGCAGAATGTTCTTAATAAAGTCAAAATTTGTGCGTTTCTGTGCATCACAGTTAAGCGTAAAATTCTCGCTGACCGTAAAGACCAGCACATGCAATGGTTTCAAGTTCGCTCGATACGAACAATTTGGATTTGCGCCATGCTGCAGCAATATGCGTATACAGTTCAAATAGCAAACCTATACGAAAATGATAAATTTGTTAAATTACTAATATTACTATTATTGATAAACTTACCTTCATTGAATGCGTAAAATGATGCAAATGATCTTTGTTAATCAGCGGCACCAATAGCACCATTATGGGCACTGAGCCATCACGGCCCACAATATTGGGATCACCTGTCAATGTTATAAAACGAATTAAAGCTAAATTATAAAAAATATATATAAAATACGCACCATCCTCTCTGATGAGCATATTGAGCAGCTCATAGCAGACTTCCCAGTCACGTAGATGACGAAATACGCAAGCAATGGCACTGTTGCCAGCCTGATTGATGGATGGCTTGGCACCGTTTTGCAGCAGAAATCGCACCAAGTGCAGTACATCCCATTTGCTCCACTTGTCGTAGCCATAACGTGCCTCCTCTAACGCATAGCGCACAATTAACGCATGCAACGGCGTATTGCCCAGCGAGTCGGGTGCATTTATTAGCTCCTTGCAGCCACGATCAAGTAAAATCCGCAATGTAGCTTGCGTATCCTCCGCCGACTTGCGTGCCGCAAAGATCACTTTAAATAAGATTCCAAAATTAATAAAAACTGCAATCAATTCAAATGTTTAATGAACTTACCAACATGCAACAGCGTCATTTGCTGTGTGCATGTGCGCACTGTGGTGATGGCGCCGTGTTGTATGAGCAGCTCCAAAAAGCGACCATCGTGCAGCACAGCGTGATGCATGGGATAATATTCGTCCATGATGAGATTTATCTCCTCGGAGCGTGTCACAACCAGTTGCTGCACGCAGTTCCAGGCTCCACGCTCGCAAGCCAAATGTAGCAGTGGCTTCTTGGCCCGAAATGGTATCCAAGGCTCTTCCATCTTTTGCGTCATCATGCTCAGCACATTGTACTGATCGCCTAAGTAAAAAAATAATAATAATTAATTATAGCATAGAATAAAAATATGTTAATAAAAAAGAGCATGTTTTGTAGTCTCATAAATAATTAATACCATCGATGGCATAGCATAGAGCATTCTGGAGCTTGGTGTTCAGTCGCTCGCTAACATCATCCACATTGCTGTGCCATTTGCCGCTCTCCTCGCAGTTATGCGAATGTGCGCCCGGGAAGCACATGCGTGTGTCGGCATCAATGCGTGCGCCATGTCTCAACAGAAGCTCCACACACTCCTCGTAGCCGCGTAGCGTTGCAATGTGCAGGGGCAGCGAGCAGGGTGCTCGATTCACATCCGGACGATGGCGATGGAGCAGCCATTTGGTGAGATCGACGTGATTGAGTCCAACGCTGCGCTGTAGAATATTATAGCCGCAATCATCGTGTATTACCAAGATATTCTCATTTTTGGGTATCTGAATTAGCAGACTTTCAAGTGTTTGCAATGAGATTTTTGGATTAGCACGCAAAATTTCAAAGAGAGTTTGAATTTTCTCCTCCGTCGCTTTGGACACCTTGTGACCATCCCGATGCGACAAGAGCGCCGAACCCGAACGAAACACTTGGCTAACAGAGCCACCCATATCGCCGTCCTTTTATATATAGCGTCCTTCTACAGTCCACTAGCTATAGCCTTTCAATGAGGATGAACTGGAGCGTTATGATCAATGTTGGTTGGGCGGACCAACTAATAACAGTAGCAGCGCATGTTTACGACGCAGTTGAGTGTCGGTTGCCTCCTTTTACCTGCACAAAACAATAACAATAAACAACAATGCGTAGTGAATAGTGCAGCGTCGAGCGCAACGTAAAAATCAATACAGATACGAGTTTTCACACATTTGCATGATTCAGCACTTGGCACTATACGCGCACTGCATTAGGTAGTTCCATTTGTAGTTTTGCATCTTATGTGCGTTATTATAGCTCATATACATTGCTTAAATGCATTTAAAAAGCGTTTTATTGCAAACACTTATAACTTTTTCTGCGCTCTAAATTGTCAACTAGTTAATCTGCTGTATCAGCTGGTTATGAATCGAGTATCGATGCCTGTAGACTCGATAGCATAAGTTCGCTCAGCCCTGGTACCGATAACACTTAGTTCGATACTATTGGCATATTAGCACTTAGTTCGATACTTTTCGCTTGCCCAGCCCTGGTACATTCTGCAATCGACTTCCGACGTGCATTGTGTTTTGTTTGGCGCGTAAATCAGGGACGTCTGGCAAAAAATTTTAATAAACAGAAAGTTTTGATTCAGTTTCAACATGACCAACCGCTTGGATTGCCCCTACGAGAATCTGAGCAGCTCATACCTGCTGCAGTCTAGCGATTATCAGAAACAGTTCTTCCATTTATACGCACATCGTTTGGCCGAAATGACGCGCCTGCTAAAGCCGCTGGCCCAAAAGAAATGGGGCAAAGAGGCGCCAATTATGAAGCTGTGCGAGTTGCGTGGCGAACAGAGTATTCAGTGCATCCTCATTGGCACAATCTACAAGCATCAGACACACAAACCGAGCATATTGCGCGACATCTCCGAGGAGAATCAACTGGCACCACAGCCACAGCGACAGAATTACGCAGAACCTGGCGATAAGGTTATATTGGAGGATGAGTTGCAGCGCGTGCGCCTGCAGGGCGATCAGATAAACGCACCTAATCTGGCCACGGGCGTTGTTTGTGCCGTGAAAGGTGGCACCGATAACGACGGCTTCTTTAATGTGGACGATGTGCTCTTTTTTGAAAGTGGACCACAAAAGCCCCTTGCGATGCGCACACAGGGCAGCAAACTGGTGCTTGTTTCGGGCTTGGATCAACTGCAGTCGCACAACTATGTGGATGCATTAAACATGTTTCAGTATTGGCTCAGCGGCAGCTTGGGCAATAATGTGGAAGCGCAGTCCATGGTGCGTCTAATTGTGGCTGGCAATTCGGTGCGCAGCACGGCAATGGATACTGTGCCCACTTTACAGGTGGCACGCAGTCAGGCGAATGCCAATGATACTGTCCAGGCGGTCAGTCAACTTGATAGCTGGTTTGCAGCCTGGGCACATGCACTGCATGTCGATGTAATGCCTGGAGCCTATGATCCGGCTAATTTTATGCTGCCACAGCAGCCATTTCACAAATGCATGTTCCCGCTGTCGGCACAGCTATCATCCTTTCAAGCAGTATCCAATCCCTATAGTTGCCGTCTGGATAGCGCGCTCGTTGTGGGCACTGCTGGTCAAAATGTGGCTGATTTACTAAGGAGCACATCGCTGGACTCGGCATTGCAGGCGCTACGCTGTACGCTTAACTGGGGCCATATAGCACCCACAGCGCCGGATACGCTCGCCTGTTATCCCTACATTGAGAGCGATCCCTTCATCATGAAGGAATGCCCGCACATCTACTTTGCCGGCAATTGTGAATCCTTTGAAACAGAACTGCATGTCTCTGATTCCGACGGCAAACGCACGCGTCTTGTGTGCGTGCCCAGCTTCAGCAAGACGCAGAGTGTGGCGCTGATAGATTTGGAGACGCTAGATTGCCGCCAAATAAAGTTTAATGTAGAATCTGAGTAGTATACAAAGTCAATAAAGTAAAATTTCATAAGTTTTAAGTTTATTTGTACTAAAAGCTACGTTTACAATCAATCAATGGACAACAGGTCCAAGCGGCTCGCCGCGTATATTGGCGAAATCCAGGCGCGAATCTATGGTATCATCAATTAGCCCAATTACGGCTATGTTATCGCCACGGATGATATGCAAGCCGAGCACTATTTGTTCAATGCCCGCTGTTGTGGAGAAGACGCGTTCATGGCACTCGTCAATGATTATATTGATGGTCTGATCGAACCCCTTTAGTGTGCCAATAAAGTTGCGTCCATCCGCCGTTATAATCGACACCGTGTGATTGATGTATGACTCCAAGCCCGACATTCTGCCTGGGACTGCTTAACAGCGTGCTTCGTCAATTTTTAAACAGACCGACGCAAATTGTTCTCGTAAAACGTTTTGTTAGGGAAAATCTACAGTTCTCGATATGTTATCGCCTTGAGCACAGCTGCAGAATATCTGCTTATCGAAATATCGAGCTATCGTACAATCGAAATAGCTATCGGCTTGAGCACAGCTGTTCGCCTGCTGCTCATGTAATCGAAGTGGCAGCTTCTTCTCGTTTTGCATTTAAATTGAATTAAAAAGAACTCAAAATGCTGCGCCGCCTAACACAAACCAGCGCCAAACAAATTGTACGCGCACAGTCGACATCTACGACCGGCGCCGCGGAGAAATGGGATCTGTATGCTGGTGTTTTGGTAGAGCGATTGCCGGTGGTTTCTAAATCCCTTAATCAATTGGAGCGACAGTTTCAGGACATGCTGTCGCACGTGGAGTACGAAAACAGTCTCAAGTCTGATTATGAACTGAAGCATGAACGCGATTTGGTGCAGGCAGAGCTTATCAAGCAGGGTAAAGTGCAGGTGGATCTGGATGACACGGTGGCTAAGCAAACGGCTCAAGATCTAAAAGATAACTACACCGAAGAACTGAAAAAATTTCAGTTTGGCTCACGCACCACACCCGATGATGCGGCTAACAAGACTAGCTCAACGGATCGTTGCCTGGAGGACACACTTTATCTGGTGGTGCAGCAAAAGCTGGGTCAACAGCAGCATTTGCTACTCCCGCAGGGCCAACGCCAGGAGGGCGAAACCATGCGACAAACAGCGGAGCGGGTACTACGCGAAAAGTGTGGCAAGGATCTGCAAGTGCTTTTCTACGGCAATGCGCCCGTTGGATTCCACAAGTATAAGTATCCAAGCCAACAGCGTACCGAAAGTGTAGGCGCCAAGGTATTCTTCTATCGTGCCTCGCTCCGGGCAGGCAATGTGGATGCTAATCAAACACCGGCTGTTAAATACGAATGGCTGCCCAAAGAGTCGCTAAATGAGAAACTGAAGAATGCCGCCTATGCAGATAGCATTAACAAGTTCTTAATTTAATTTAAATGTATTTCTGTTTCAATATGTTACAAGTAGTTAAATAAAAATGTTTTATTGAACTCTGTTCTCGACTTCTAGAAATAATTAAATTATGTATTTTTACCTTACTTTAAATACAAAAGAAAGGTTCTGGAATGAAGCAACTAGTTTATATATTCGCCGAGACTTCATGCATCTATAACCTGGTCAAAATTTATCCGATTTTCATTGAAATGTCGTTGTGGATATGGCTTAACCCGTAGATTGATTTTCTATTCAAATCTGAATATTTTTCTGACCTCTGCTTATATATACGCTCTCCTAGGCTATCAATCACCATAACATTGTCAAAGATGAAGAGATTTTTATTCTGTTTAATCTAAAATTTCTGTACAATTTCCTTGTAGTCCCGATTAAAAACCCATTATGTATTTATAACATTTTTAAGACATGCAGCAATATATTTTATTTGCAATTTTGTTTAAAGTGTAAACACATACAGAGGCAAATGTATATTTTTTTATAATTTCTTCTTTTTTTGTTTTTTATAAAATTTGTCGTTTTGCATATTTGACTACTCTGCTCGTATAAACTGGAAATCAACTAAAGGGGCAAATTACTGGTATTATTAAGTGGTATCTTAAATTTGACAAATTTTTCAATTACGAACACTGAACAGGTATAGAAAATGTTGTGTATATTGGAAGCAAAGCTTTATTTTCTTTCGCTATATGCTATATAATATCTGGCGTAATGTTTTGATTAATAGGTATAGGTTAAGGTTCTTTAATATTCGCGGCGTTTATTCATAGTATATTTCGAAATGTTCAAATTTAAGATACGTTTTTGATTTTTGGAGTATAGAGAAAAATAAATGCAAGAACTACAAAAGTATTTGCTGATAAATATGTTATGTGTATTGAAAGTGCTGTTTTTGTTGTATTGTATTCATTGTGGCATTAATTCTTAAATAAGCATAAAACTGTTGGACTTAAATACTAAAAATTATCGAAAATAATCGTGTAAATATATATATTTCTTTTCATATTGTTATTGTTTTTGTTTTGTTTTTTTTAGAAATAGATTGTAAGACATTTTACTCAGGCGCCATTGAAAAAATTGCAATTTAATTCTGGAATAGCGTTCGCGTAAAATCTATATAATCTAAAGCATCTTTAATGGGCTGGCCAGAGCGCGGTTCCGAATAGGGTTTCATACGCTGCACACAATAGTCCGCCATATCCTTGGTGAGGTTCTGCAAAGAGGATATGTTTTGAATTAATATAAATATAATTTTATAAATAATAAAATACTTACGCAATAGAGCTCCTCCTTGGTGACATAGGGGCGGTCGGCGGCAGTGATGGCGCGGAAGGCATTCTCAATTTCTTCGTAGGATTGAACATTCTCGGTTTCCTTGGAAATCATGAATGCAATATATTCCTGAAGTGAAACATAGCCATCGCGATTGGGATCGACCACATCGAGTATGGCCTCAAATTCGGGATCAGGCTGACCCTCCTCAACCATGGGCAGATCGTAGCCTAGAGCGCGCAGACATGATTTGAATTCCTGATGATTGAGCTTGCCGCTCTTATCCTTATCGAAATGCTTGAACATCATTGAGAATTCCTTGAGCGAATCTTCCGAAACGCCCGAATGATTGCGTGCCTGTATCTGTTGCTCCAAATTGTGTTGCATGCGCATCGATAGCTGATCCAATTGATCCCATTGCTGGGCCAAACCCACAGTCGAGTGTTCCGTATAGCGATTATCCAATATCAAATGTTCCTCAAGCAGCGCCCCAAGCTCTTCAATCTTTTTCAGATCCACACGACGAGCACGCACCTCAGTGGCCTTGACGCGAAGTGCCTCCAATTGCTGTTCCAACGAACCGGAGCCTTCCATCATCGATGTTCTGCATGTTTGGAAATATTTGTGTGTAAATTGGTGTTTTTTTTTTTTGTTTTTGTTGAAAATAGAATAACATTTATTAGTAAGGCACGACAACATGAGTTTAGGTATCAAAAGAATTGTTTTTTTAACTTTATAATGGATATAATGCATAAGAAAAGCAAATCTTGTTAGAGGTCTGTGGTTAAAGGGCAGCAGATTATGATTTTCTTGGGCGTACAACTAATTTGTTTTCCCTAATGTTCATATATACAGGTGTTTTATCATGTTGAGACGATTGTGTGTGTGATATATGTATAATGATACGTTTAGTTTTTTAAAGGTACGATTAGACAATCAGCTTAAATTTGCATGATTTAATTCGTTGTAATGATGTAGCACTAATAAAAATATATCAGAGACCGTTTTGTAAGTCTACAATAAGCAGGAAATTAATAGTTTAATATTAAACTATTTTTTCTTTTCCTATGAAAAAAAATATTTGAAAATTTCTAGGAAAAAATTCACTTAGAACAAGTAAATATATTATCTTCGAAATAAATGTTTTATAGAAAAAAAAAAAAATATTTTTTGAGGGTTTCAAGATATGTAAAAAACAGAGCTAAGAGAAGACTATTTCGAAATTATTATAATTTTCACTGCTTTGTATAGAATTTCTCTCATAATTAGTTTTATTATTTTTGTGCTGATCAATCATTACATTGTGCTGACCGCCTGTCTAATCGTGTACCTTAAGCAAACAGATTGTGTCATTAATTAATAACGCTTGGCAGCATTAGTTTTTTTAAGAATTATTATAATTTTGTTGTTTGTTAATGTATTTTTTTTTTTCAGCAACTAATAAAGTCTTTTACATACTTTCCACTATTAAGCGAGTTGAAATAGAAACAATAACAATATAATGCCAAATATTTTGTTGAAGCTACTTAAAGGAAAATTTAGTTAAAACGCTTTTGGAATAAGAAATTTTATGCAAAAAATTCGCTTTCACTACTTTGTATATTTTTTTTCTGTTTTTTTTTATTCTACTATTTTTTTTTACATGCGCAATTTTTTGTGGTTTTTTGTTTGGTATCAAATGTAGTTAATGAAATTTTTTGTGATTTTATTAAAAAAATTTTGACAGAATTTTTAAACGCTGAGAAAAATTGAATCGATTTTTTAATATACGCTAAACGGTGCACTACGCACTAGAACTAAGCATTTGAAATACGATTTCGCTGCTTATCTAAAATGTATATATAAGTAATATATTTACAAAGCAAGGGCAGTTCTTAGAGCTGCCACTATTATTATTATTATTATATTTATTATTATTATTATTCTTTGTTTGCTGTTAGTGAGCGCAGCTGTTAAAAGTTTTAACTTTTTGCAAACAACACAAATAAAGAAATTTTAAAAAACGTAGAGAGAAGTGAGGAAGCCTTTGCGCCTGGAGAGTTAGATATAGATAGATGGATAGAGAGAGAGAGAGGAGGTTGGGAGGCAGCGCATTATTTTTTTTAAGGCAACACACGCTTCTTAATTACCCATGACGATTATAACCCAGCATATAATATCTAGAAGAATATAGAATTGAACGTTTTCAGTTACGCTTTTCATTTTTTTATGGGAATAATGGATATTCAGAGATTGAGTTTTTAATTAATTTTATTTTTTAGGGAGACCACAAGAGTTGTTTTTATTGTTGAAATGGATTTGATTATTGGGAGAAAATCGGAGTGGGGGTCTCTGAGAAATCAATACACCAACAATTGTTACATGAGTATTAAAAATATGAGAACTGGAAAAAAAAACTATTGAGAGCAATTTCGATACATTATCAATCAGTGCTGCCAACTATCGATAAAAAAAATAAGACAGATCGATAACAAATAAATGGTTAGAAAAAGAGAGAAAAATATTAAATTGTCTTCTCTAACTTATTACAATAAAGTTTATATTTATTGTAGAATTTTTTGTGGTAGATTATTTAAAAAATTATTTAAAATTTAAACTGTTTTCAGTTAAAACTGCAATAAAAAATCTTTTTTTTTTACTGCAAATTTAATAGCTCCAAAAAATATTTGAAAATATTTTTTGGGAAAAAAACCTATTAAAAAAATAAATTTCCTTTTTTTGCTATATTGATTTTTAAATAAGTTAAGCCAAGTTTATAAACCCACAAAAAAAAATGGATATAAAATGAAATAGAATTTTGAAAATAATTAGTTTAACTATACAAATTTTTTAAAAAATATTTTCAGCCTTATTGGGGTTTCAAATGCATCAAAATATATCGATGTCAGCCCAACTAAAGAACAAAAACTATACTTTTGCTGCATAGTGTAGTCGTAACCAACAAATATCAGGTTTATAATATCAATGACAATTTTGATTATCACCATGTAAGGACAGATTATCGGATGGGGAATATGTGGTTACTTTTTCGGTAATCGAAATTTTATAAATAAACAGATCTATCCGAAAAAAGACCAAGTTGACAGCACTGCTAACAATAGCTTCAACATTTTTGTTTTTCCAGCTCTTTAAAAGACAGATTACATATCTTTGGGGAATGCTAGGACTCACCTCGTTTCGGTTAGCCACTGATGGAAGAGATTGGCATGCTTGGCAAACTCCTTGCGCAGCTTATCGTTCTCCTCCTGACGCTTGGCCTCCTTGGCAAGTTCGCCATCGCGTTCCTCTATGATCTTTTGCAGATTACGCCAGGTCTCCTCAAGAGCTTCCATGGTGAACCAGGTGTATGGATTTGGTCCAACATTAAAGCTCTTGATCTTCTGGTCGAGTGCTGCCAATGCCTTAAAGTCAGCTTCGGCCGATGATAGAGACGCTTGGAATTGTGCATGGGCGTCACGCAACGCGCGTATTTCTTCGATCGAATTGCAGCGAACAGGATCTGTTAGATCCTCTTCGGCATTTTCGAACCAAGAATTGAAGGCCGAAGCTTTCTTGGCAAATGTCAAGTAGAGTTCCTCGATTTGGCGGAATTGCTCCTGCATGGCCAGCAAACGCTGTTTACGCGTATCCGAAGCATCCCGCAGCTTCTGCCAACGTGCAATGACATCGCCATGACGCTTCAATATCGCCGGCGATTGGGCATGATTAGCATTAATCAGTTGATCCTTCAGCGCGCTTATATTGTGTATGCCCTCCTGTTCAAAGGCATTGAGACCTGAAAATATAAATAATTTTTTAGTTATAGAGGTAATAAAATTGAGAATCGTAAATAATGATTAATATTTTCTTTTTTTATTTAAATTAAATGCAACTTTATGGAATATAGAAAAACACAGAATAATTTAGGCATGATTTTTGATTTTTGACATTCACACAAAATCATGTGGGGAAAATAAGAGCACGAATTTATGTGCTTTGAAACCGAATTCACAAAAATTATGTGAATGCGGAAATGGCAGCATGGCTGATTGCCCAAGTTTTATATAAAACTTAGAAAATATATGTTTATATAAAAAAGAAAACTATAAAATCACACAACTTTTCAAATCTTTGCTCACCTGCATCGAATGTCTCCTGCTTGGTCAAGAGCGTTTGTACAGTGGACAAATCACGTCCGAATTCATCAGAGCGCACATAGTTCTCCTTGTCATCGATCCAGCTCTCGACAACATCAGCCTTCCACATGAACTGCAAATAGGCCGAGTTGTCCAACAAGGCGCCCTTGCGACGAGCAGCCAAAGCGTTGAGGTTCTCCAATTTATTGCGCAGCTGTTGGCAACGCTGGGCAATGGAATCACCATGATGATTCTTGGCCTCAACCAAATCGGTGCCCTGCTCACAAATAAGCGAACAACGATCCTTGTGGGCAGCAAAATCGGTCTCGAAGGCATCATGCTTCTTCAGCAGACCCTGAACGGCGGCCATGGAGTCACCATAGTCCTCCACAGAGAGCAGCTGCTGTTTTTCGGTAATCCAAGCCTCCTCCTCCTCAACCTGAGCGAGGAATTGCTGATAGGTCAACGATTCGTCTAGCTTTTGACCACGCGTGGCAGCCAAATTCTTAAGCTCAGCCCAAGCTTGATTTAGAGCCTTCAAACGTTGCTCAATCTCCGGCACGCCCAGATTAGAAACATCCATAAGCTTCTCCCCTGCCTCCTGGACCGCCTGAATGGCCGGCTCATGGCTACCTAATTCGGCTTCCAAACGCTTATGTTTCTTCTTCAAGTTCTGAACGCCCGTCAAGTCACGTCCATAATCATCGGAGCCAACCAACAATTTCTTCTCCTTAATCCAGCTCTCCTCATCGGCAATATCCCGGAAGAATTGATGCAGTGTTAAAGCCTCATTGAGGCGTGCCTGACGATGTGCGGCCAGATTGCAAATGCGTTCGTAACGCTCGTTAATGCTTTGACGCTTCTCCTGAATGCCAGCAGTATCGAATTGACCGCTTTCGACCAAGGAATCGGCCTGGTTGTTCATGTCCTTAATGCGGTCTTCGTGCGCCACGATATCCGCTTCGACCAACTGATGTTTCTTCATTAGGTTTTGAACAGATGCCAAATCCTTACCAGAATCCTCAGTGGTTAATAAACTTTCGACCTCGCCCAACCAGAAATCCAAATCCTTGACAGCAGCGATATACGTCCGCTGCTTATTGGCCTCCTTTAATTTCAATGACTTTTCAGTTGTCTTATGCGTCAAATATTCCCATTGATCAGCGATTTGGGTTAAGCGTTTCTGTACCGCATCCTCTGATCCGCTGCATTGTTTCTTATCAATCAAATTGCCGCCCATCGCCAGGACACTCTGTATACGATCCGCATTGGCTGCCAATTCGGCCTCGAATGCCTGATGCTTTTGATGCTTCGATTGTATATTTGCCGGATCCTTGTAGCTCTCCTCGGTCGCCAGCTGCAATTTCTCGGCAATCCAATTCTCAATTTCATCGGCATCGCGTGAGAATTGTTGCAGTGTCTGCTCATCGCCCAAACGTGAACGTTTCTCAATTAAACCCTCCTTCAGGTGACGCCAGCGTTCCAATACCTGCTTCCGCTTATCATCGACCAAATTGGATGCATAATGATTCTGGGCAATCAATTGATCTGCCACCGTCTGCAAGGCAGCAATCTTTTGCTCATGTCCATTGATGGCCTTGTCGAAGTCCTCGTGTTTCTTAATCAATGCCTCAACATTGCCACCAGCATTGGCATCATCGTCCGCATTGAGGAAAGCCTCGCGGGCGGACATCCAGGACTCGGCCAGCTCACAATCGCGCATATATAGCTGCAAATCAAGATTCTGTTCCAATTGCAAACGACGCTCGGTCCAGGCCTTCTCCAAATCTTCACGTGCCTTGGCCAAATCCTCAATTTTCTCCTTAATCTCCGGCGAAGCATAATGATTGGCCTGCAACAGCTCATTGCCAAACTGCTCAAAGGCGCCAAAGGTGCCAGCGCGTGCATCAATCTCTGTGCGATGTTCCTACATAATAATAAGAAATTTGATTAATTTTATGAACTTCTCAAAGATCTTACACTGTATTATATATATATAAGGTATTAACTCCGGGTTAGAACAACAAGTTACAAGAAACAAATGATTTATCGCCGTTGCTGTTGTGGTATAAAACGTTGCAGCTTCGATTAGTCAATAAAGAAATACAACAAAAACTTGAGATGATATATGCGATATGATGATCGGGCGAATTCTCCATAATTGTGTGGGTGCTTTACAGAAGAAAGTGTTAATTATACTCTTATTAAATATATTCTCTATATTATTGTTTATAATAATCATATTTATATGAATAGCGCTTGAAGCTACAGAGCTTTCAGATCTAGAAGATCTCTTTAAAGAATATTTCTTGAAAAGATGTATTTTCTAAAAGTGTACAGAACAGAGCTAAAAGCTTTTGAATAGTATGATCTAAATAATACTTTGCATCGCCAGTTTTCAGTAGGGCCTAAATCAAAGAAAATATCGAATATTCTTTTTTAATTAAGTTTTAAGCTTTAAGTAATTCATTTTCAATTTTTTTTTCAGCTGAAGCCATTCGAAAAATCATAAAAATAAACCTATAGAAAGCCCCAAAAATAAATCATACCCATTTTTTATAGAAGCTTTATAGTTGGAAATTTATAAAATTTGTTATTATGAAAAATTATGAAAAAATGAATGACATCACTTAAAAAACCTATTGAAAGGCCTAAAAATAAATAACACACAGTTTTCCTATAAGGTTTATAGTTCAAAATCTATTTTATGATTTCCGGAGAAGTCAAAAAAAAAAAATATATATATAGTAACTAAATTAGCTACATTTTCTATTATAAATTATGGAATTGATAGATTCTGAAAACTGACTATATAATAACTACAGGTCTTGTTAGAAGTCTAACCAAATCCCTTCTGATCTTAAATCTCTTCAGGTTTTATATATATATATATAAATTTATATATATCTCGATAGTTTCATGCTGTTCGTCTTCTTTATAATTTCCTAAAATCCACGAAAAATTCTAAGAATTAATTTATCTGACTTTTCTATATCCCACATATAGTAAAATGTTAGACTACTATTGATATATAATCTTTAAATATTTTTAAATGTCTGAAATATGAATGCTTTTTAAAAAATGATTTAAATATATATATGTTCAATTTAATATTAGGAATGAATAAAAATCAAGAATAAAGAATATAAATACATATTTAAGCGTTATAAGACAACAATATATATAAATATATATGTGTATAAATACATATTTAAGGGTTATTTAACAGCTGCCAAATTTTGATATTGATAATTTCATAAGCTGGACTATTCACAATGGAATAAAAAAGATATATATACATCTTAAAAGCTGTACCATTGTGAATAGCCAGAAGCCGTAAAAGCTAAAGCCAATCAAAAAAACAATAAACACAAGAATTTAGAAACAAAACAACGATACACATAACACGAAGATGATAAATGTTGTTTTGGATGAACTTTAAGATGAGGATGAGGTATACGATTTACGGAACTACCTCCTCGTTGAATGGTGAGACGGCACTGCTGCCCAGCGTGAACTCAATTTCAGCACGATGTGCCTTTTGAGTTTTTTTTGATTATATATTATAGATGACAAGGATATTTCAAATGCGGAAACAAAACCATGTGGATGGTAACATTGATTTGGTTGATGAACCCATGAACCGTTGTTTGTTGTTGTTGTTGTTCGAGTTGGAGTTGTTGTTGTTGTTGTTGGCAGGACCACATTGCGAGTTCAGAGTTGGGTATAATTGGTTTATGTGATGTGATTTGATTGTTGTTGTTGTTTGTTGTTGGGTAGCGAGAAATAACCCGTAACAAAAACAAAAAAAATAAACGCATAGAGAAAGACATAATTAAATGAAGATATCAGAAAGCTCGGAGAGGGTATAAAGAGAGAACTAATGGAACCGCAATAGAATATAATATTGTTATTATATTATTAAGTAGTAATAATAATCGATTATTCTTATCGATTATTTTTGTAGAAAAAATTAATCGCTTTTTTGTGCAATTGGTTTATATTTTAAGCATAATTTAAGTTATTGTTGTTAAATAATTTGTTTGGAATATATTACATTTATTTCTTAGCAATCTTCCAGATAAAATTTTCAATGTGAAAAGTTTTTTTATAATATAAAAAAATTAATAATTATGAGGAAAAATTAAACGTTTTTGAATTAAATAAATTCCATTCTTTTTATAATATTTTTCTATGCAATATAATGCTTAAAACATAAAAATTATTTATGTTGTCTATAAGCAAATATCAAATATATTATAATAAATTGTTTTTTAATAATTTTAAATAGTTTCAAAATAATTCATAATCAATTAAACTAAACTTCTTTCCCTACAATCTACTTCCATTGCGGTTTCATTATATTTAAAAAAAAAAAGAAAAGAAAAATCAAACCTGCAAAAGACACTAAAGAAAGGGTATCTCAAAAGTTGTAAGCATCTTACCTGATGACGTTCAATCAGTGCCTCGGCGCCAGTAACATCATTGGCCAGCTCATCTGAGGTAACCAGACTCATCATCGAGTTAATCCAGGCCAACAAATCGCGATAATCGCTGAGGAAACGCTGCAAATCATACGAATCGAGCAACTTTTCCTTGCGTGCCGTTGACTTGGTTATAATCTGATCCCACATCTCATTGATTTCCTTTTGCTTGGCATAGGTCTGCTCAGCCGTATCCGGATGGGATTGCATCAAACGATTGGCTGTTTCATCCAGTTGACGGATTTTATCGCGCAATGCAGCCAAGTCGCGTTCCACGCCCTCATGTTTACGCTGCAGCGTTTGAACGCTACGCAAATCCTTGCCCAAATCATCATTGTTCAATGCATTCGCCTTCTCGGCAATCCAATCCTTGGTCTCATCAATGTCACGATGGAAACGCTGCACCTCATGAGCCGAACCCAATTGGCTGGCCTTCTCAGCGGTCAACGTTTGCAAATTGTTCCATTTCTCGTTAAGGTCCTGCATTTGGGTTTGAATCTTTAGGGCTGCCTCCGTTTGTCCCAGCGATGTCAATTGCACGGCAATCTCATTCATGTTGGCCAGACGCACCTCGTTGGCTTTCAGGTCATCATTGAAGTCATCGAATTTCTTTTGCAAAACCTCAACCTCTTCGAGATCTTCGCCAACAACATCAGCAATCTGTGCATGATTCTCCTTGTCCCTAATCCATTGAGCCAAATCGGCAGCTTCACGCACCAGGACATAGGCCTTCACCGTCTCATTCAGCTTATTCTGACGCTCTCGGGCCAAGGCCAAGAGATTGTCGTATTGCGAGTTAATTTGATTTTGACGCTTGGCAATCGAATGATTGTCCACCAGATTCTGCTGTGAGGCGCTTAAACCAGCTTCAATTTTTTTAATATAGGCAGCGGGCACAAAACCCTGACGATCATTGACCTCCACCTTCCACCAGTCCTTGTTGTTGGAGTTGAGCAGGGTAAGCACATCGCCCTTCTTCATGGACACCTCACGTGGCGACTTCTCGGTGTAGTCATACAATGCAACGACGCATTCCTTGCCGGTAATGTCCACCACGGGCGTCTCCTGCTGGCGACAATTCTTGGCCTGCTCCTGCAGGGCTTGAATGGTATTGCCAAAGGCTTCCAAATCCGAGACGAGTGCTTCGTGCTTCTTAAGCAATGCCTCCGATGAATCCTCATCCTTGCCATAGTCGCTGCCCGTTGCAATGGGCTCCTTTTCGCGCATCCAGGACTCTGCCTCGTTGGCATCGGCAAAGTATTGATGGGCCTGCAGCGAATCGTCTAGATCCTGTTTGCGTTGATTGGATTTGTCCTTTAGCGTGTTCCATTGCTCCTGCAAATTAGATATGAAACGATTAATCGATTATATTTTTAAAAGTTGATTTTAAAATTATTTTTTTTTGATTTATCGATTAAGGAATATTTTTCCCCCTCATTCTTACCTGCAAAGCCTCCAAACGCTGACGAATATCCTCGCTGGCAAAGGGTTGATCCTTCAGCATATTCTCACCCGAACTGATGACATTCAAGAGGCGAGCCTCATGATTGTTAATCTCGGCCAGAACCGCCTGATGTTTCTTAGCCAAATTTTGAACACCAATCAAATCACGTCCACGATTTGTGGATGCAGCAATGGGTTCCTTTTCACGGATCCAGGCAGCCTCGTCCTCGAGGTCGCGGAACAATTGCTGCACCTGCAGCGAGTCCATCAAATGTTGCTTACGCTCGCCCATGGGTGCCGCTAGGGCGGCATAGCGTGCCGATAAATTGCCTTCCTTATTGCGAATATTGTCAGCATCAAAGTGACCAGATTCGATGAATTTATTAGCGGCCACATTGATGCTCTCAATGCGATCCTGATGGGCCATAACATCAGCCTCCAATAGCGCATGCTTCTTCTGCAAATTCTGCACTGAGGTCAAATCCTTGCCATGATCCTCCGACAACAATTGGCCCTCAATCTCACTTAGCCAGAGCTCAATGTCCTCGATGGTGCGATTGAATTGCTGCTGCTGGCAGGCCTCATTCAACTTGCAACCCTTCTTATCCGAAGCCTGCACCAATGTCTCCCACAATACAACAATTTCCTGCATGCGCGTATTAATCTGATCGGCGGCATAATGCTTACGCTCGATCAGCTCGCTGCCCACATTGGTAATATCCTCGATGCGCGATTTATTCGCATTCAATTCATGCTCAAAATTCTGATGTTTTTGCATTTTTCCATTGAGATTTGTCGGATCCAAGTAGCTGTCATCGGTGGCAAACTTCAATTTCTCGCTAATCCAGCCCTTGGTCTCATCGCAATCGCGTTCGAATTGTTGATAGCGATTCGAATCCTCGAGCAGCTGGCGACGCTTGGCGGACTTCTCCTGCAGAGCAGCGCGACGGGCAAGCAACATTTGGCGACGCTGTGCCACATCATCGGCCGCATAATGCTGACCATCGATTAGTTTGGTGGCAAAGATGTCCAGAGCCTTGATTTTCTCCTCTTGGGCCGCCAAACTCTTCTCAAAGTCCTCATGCTTCTTAATCAAAGCCTCAACCGAGTCTAGGGAATCGCCTAGATCCTCATTGGCCAGGAACGCCTCCTGTTTGGCCATCCAGGTGTCTGCCTGCTCTGTATCGCGATAGAATAGCTGCAAATCCATGCACTGTTCGTACAGAATGCGACGATCCTCCCATAGGGACAACAGCGAACTCTTGTCATTCTCCAAAGCTGCCAATTTCTCCTGAATTTCAGCAGCAGCATAATGTTCACGCTCCAACAGCTTCTGACCAGATTCGGTGGTCAATTTGAAGCTATCCTCACGCGCATCAATCTCACCCTTATGCTCCTGATGACGCTCCAATAAAGCCTCTGCGCCAGCCACATCCTTGGCCAGTTCATCGGCCGAGATAATAGCCTTCATGCCATTAATCCATGAAACCAAATCACGAAAATCGGCCAGGAAACGATGTAGATAATATGATTCATCCAGTTTCTGTTTACGCTCACGCGCCTTGGCTGTCAGGCTCTGCCAATAGTTGGCGATTTCGGATTGCTTGTCGCGAATTTGATCGCTATGATCGGCATGGATGGAGCATAGACGCTGTGCCTCAGCGCCCAGAGTGGCAACCTTATCCTCTAGCGCTGCCAAATCACGCTCAACGCCCTCATGCTTACGTTGTAGAGCTTGTACGCTGGCCAAATCACGTCCGTAGTCATCGGAGCTGAGTACAACATCCTTTTCGGCAATCCAGGCAACAGTTTCATCGGCATCGCGATTGAAACGTTGTATCTCATGGGCGCCAAAGAGTTTCTCCTGCCGTACAATGGCCAGCTGCTTGAGTCGCTGCCAGGCCTCATTGAGTTCCTCCTTGCGCTTGGTGATGGTATCACGTTCGGGATGTCCATCTTGGATCAGTTTATCGGCCAATTGATTAACCTCAGTCACACGATACTCCTGCGAGGCCATATCCTTTTGGAATTCATCGAATTTACGCTGCAACACCTCGACATGCTCCAGATCCTGTCCAAACTCATCGGCCGTGACAAAGGTCTCCTTGTCCTTGATCCAGAACATGACCTCTTCGCATTGACGCAAGAATTGCACCAAGACCAAAGCCTGCTGCAATTTCAGGCCCTTCTCGGCCAAACGGCTGAGTAGCAGCTCCCACAGCTGATGCAGTTCATCCAGGCGACGCTGTATGGTCTCCGATGCAAAATGCTGCTGATTGATCATCTCCTGGCCGGTATTATCGAGCGACACAATAGCATTGCTATGCGCTGAGACTTCCGCCTCGAAAGCCTGATGCTTTTGGATCTTGGCCTGCAGATTGGTTGGATCGCGATAGCTTTCCTCGCTCGCCGCTTGAAGTTTCTCGTGTATCCATGATTCCAGTTCATCGGCATCGCGTTTAAAGTATTGAAAACGTCGAGAATCCTCCAACTTCTCACGCTTCTGACGTGTCTCAATTTTGAATTCATTGTAACGTGAGAGCACCTGCTCACGACGCTCCTGGATATCCTCGACCGTCTCAAGGATTTTCACCTCTTTCGGTGTAAAGTTCTCCATGTTCGTTAAGTATTTTTATTTATTTTTGTTTCTTCTAGGTTTTGTCGTTCGTTGGGGATTTGTAAAGTTTTTATTTTTAATCTAATACTGTTGCTGCTCGTTGCTCATCAATTCCGCTGCCAAAGTTCGCCCGTGCCCAACTATAAAGAGAGAACATAAAAGAGAGAATAGGGAGATGAGAGAGGGTTCAACAATTAAATTCAATTAGCCCGCCCCACAGCGGCAGCAGCAGCTCTAGCCTCTGCCGATTACATAACCTCCCCCCACTTTGCCATTCACAAAAATCAGCACAATGACACATTGAGAAACACATACATTCACACATTTACAATACAACACCGATTTGTTTATGACCCACACACACACACACTTACATTACGCACTGCTCTGCACAGTGGTTTCAAAATATAAATAAATGTAAATTTAAATTTAATAAAAATAGTTTTTAATTTAAAATGTAATTTTTTTCATTTAAAACAAGAAAGAAACGGCTATCAACGGCATGCCGCAGCTATTTTTGAATACTTGAGCGATTGTTCCTATGGCAGCCATATGATATAGTGGTCCGATTTTATGCAAACTTTATCAGATAGTACAGATAGTTTTGATATCTTGAAAATTAAAGGAGTTTTGCATAGAACAGCTTATTTTTGAACCAATTTTGAACCAACCTATGACAGCTATATGATATAGTTGATCGATTTTAATCATACTTGATTAGTTTGCACAAATCATAATTTTACATAAAACTGTTAAGTTTATATCTTGAAAAACAATAAAGTTTTTCATACAAGCATTTTTCTAGCGATTCACAGAAAAAGAAAAAAATTATTTTAGAATAGAAATAATAAACATAAAATAACAAATTTTAATTAAAAAAAAAGATTATTATAAATATAACACTAAATATATATTAAGCATCGATCTTAGCTGAGAAAGTCGGATCATACAGTCTATAAACGCATTTTCAACCTATTTTTTATAAGATTTTCTCCACTGTTTGCCCGGTGACCGCATCGCGCATCGTCGGCCTCGTTCCGTTTCCCGTTTCACAACAAAACGAAAAATTCATCAAGTTTCAAGTAAATCGACGACAGTGACGCAATCGCAATTTCAATTATCGATAAGCAACGCTGTGTTATCTTATCGAACTGTGAAAAGCATAAAAAAATAGTTAACTGAGAACACACCTTGTGCAAAAATAGAATATTTATTCACAGCTTTGGGGTAGAGAGAAATGACAATGATAAATGATAAATGCGAATGACATAATATTAAAAACTATCCAGATCTCGCGACAAATCCGCCAGAACTTCCATAAACAAATGAGACTTGGCCTCATCCTCAACATTATTGGTAGCAGAGTCGCCATCACCGCGATTTTGTGACAATTGTTGCAACAGTTGCGACAGAGCGTTCCAAACAGGCGGCGACCAATTCTCCTTGAAAAGCGGCATAACCAGCTGATTGAGCTCATCCAACTGCAGGACACGAGCCTCCAACATGCCAAGCAAAAGTTGTTGAAGTAATTTAAAATTGACCAAAAGATTCGCGCTCAATTCTTGGACAAAAATAATGCTGAGCAGAGCTTGAAAAAAGTCGGGCAGAGTGTCATCAGGGCGTCGCAATTGAGGCGCCAACCAAATCTCACAGCTAATGTTGATGAGAGGCTGAGTGAACAGCTGCGGCTGACGACAGATGAGCAACTGCAGCAGGCGGACCAAAATGATGCCCAACAGCTGATAGAAATATGTGGGCAACTGTGGCAATAAGGCGGCTTGAAGTGTGCGCTTAAGCAGTGGCTGCAACTCGCACAAATGTGGCAAATGCTCTGGTCGCAAGCTGAGGCAGTGCACCCATTGTTGCAGCTCATGCAACAGCTCCGAGAGACTCAAGTCGCCTGCCACTGTCAGTTCCAGTTCATTGGAGGGCGTCGTTGTAGTTGCAGCTGATGAATTGGCATTCTTATTGGAGCGACATATTTTACTGGCCAATTCCTGCAGATCACCGTGAAAGAATCCGGATTGTAGCACGCTTGTTTCTAGCCATTGTTGTAGCTGAGTTTGAGCTTGAGCTCGGATTAAATGGGCATAAGTACAACGCACTGTTTCATTGGTATTGGCGGGTAATAAAGCTTGCAGGGATTGCTCTATGCGCCGATCCAACATCTTGGGCATCTGTTCCATCCATTGTTGTGTGGCCTGAAGGCGTGCCTGTTGATAAATCCGCTGCACCTCACGTTGAACCTCCTGCTGTTGCGTTGAGCTTATATTATTGACTTGGGCATCGGCCAAGGACTTGGAGGGCAGTAGAATCTCTTGTTGTGCATCCTTGACCACACATTTAAAGCTGCGTTCGGTGACAAATTCCAGGAGGCGTCGCATTGAGGCATTTTGCGAGTGCAAAAATGCTTCAATTAATTTACGCTGTTGTTGCAACGGTTCAGTTGATTTTAAATCTGATGTTGAAGATTCTATTTGATTTCCAGTTCCACTTCCGAACTGCTCCAATCGCGTGGTTATATAACGATATCGTCCATTACGCTGCGCCTGCTGACGCTGTGTGGGCGTGATGGAGACACGAAATTCATGCAGAAAGGGACATGCCACAGGCAACAGCTGTTGCAGCAATGTTGCAGCCTTGCCCGGCTTTAAAGCAAAGCTCAGACCGCTTAAACAAGCCTGAACTAGCTCTAAATTATTTTCATTAATTTGTTTTATCATCCTCCGTTGAGCGTAATAGCCGCTACTCAAAGCTGGCTGCGATTCCAGCAGCCAGCCCAGGCAACAGCGTGTTATAAATAGAGCACAAGAGTGCAGAGAATCCTTTGGTTTAACTAAAACCCTTTCATATAAAGCATAAAGCAAGTCCAGTGTGGCCAGACTCTCGGGCAGCTGCAATGTGACCAAGTCCAGCATAATCAAATACTGCACCAGCCAGGGCAACGTTATAAGCAGTTTACCCTCACGCATGGCACGCTCCAAGTGTTTTCTCATCTCGAATGGCGGCTGAAATTGACGACGCAACTGCAGCTGCTGGGGACAAACAAAGGATGAATCTATTGCGGGATTAGGCGAACGATTGTAGGGCAAAGCGCAAACATAACCCAAAAATTTTGCCAACAACAGCAGCTCAGCCAAAGCCTGAGGACGCACTATAAATGGCGCTGTCTGTGTTTCCTCCAGCTGCTCCTCCTGTTCCTGCAGCTGCAACAATTCAAAACTGGAATCATTTAGACGCAATAGTTGCACATAGAGCGCCAACTGCAATTGCATTAAAAATGCCATCGAGCCACATTCGATGATGAAATCACGAAAAAATGCTTGAGAGCGTGGAAATTGATCCTCAACACTGGAATTGCTGGTAATCAAACGTTGAGCAAGTTTATTCAAACGCTGTTGATCCAGTTTCAGGCCCAATTCCTCGGGAGATTCGTGCGTCTCACAGCTGGACATGAGCAATTGGCTAACAAATAATTTAGCAAAATGCGACATATTAACCGCATGTTCCGATTGCTTAAATATATCCCTCACACGTGAGCCCAATTCGATGCTAAAATTGAATATACGATTTAAATGTGACAATTCCCATTGTTTCAACGTTTTGTAGAATAAATCGCGTTGCGTTTTGAATGCGCCAAATTCATGTTGTGTGGGAAAATTATCCCGTGAATCCTTATCATGCTGATAATAAACATTTTGTGCTTGAGTTTTGGGCAATTCAATTGCCAAACCCTTCAGTTGCTGCTGTTTCACTTGACAAGCTGATTCCAGCTGCTGTTGCAAGTTGTTGGACAATAGTTGGATACGCTCGTGTTGCAGCAACACAGTTAAAGATTTCATATCCAATTGCAGCAAGAGTTGAGCTTGTAATTCCAATAATTGTACAGCAAAATAAATGCATTCCTTGTGCTGTTTTAACAAGGTAAAAACTGAAGTATTCTCCGTTTCGGGACTGCTCAACTCTACAGCGTTTATATTGAGCAATTGTAGAGCATAGCTAAGCTCAGTCAAGACATTTGGCACCAAATTGTAATCAATTAATTGAGCATAAATTGCAGCTAAAAGTTGCAACTTGGTGACATCTTGAACATTGCTAAAATTCACAATTTCTTGCTGTTCCTTGGGCTGCAGTTGCTGCTGTTGTTCTACTCCTGGTCCAATTACAGGCGCCTCACTTTTTATTTGTTGCTTGTGCAACAGCAGCGTCTTACGTGCCTCCTGCTCCAGGGCAGCGCCTTGACTATGCTCTACAAGCTCACAGCTTTGCGAGAGACGCAACAAATTGTTGTCATTGCTAAAGGAGCTGGTGTCCCCAAAGCTACAGCTGCTCACATTCTTGCTTATTGTCATGGGCAGCACGCGACGTGGTGGCTTTTGTGATTTACTGCTGTTGCTCTCCTGTGATTGTGGTGTTGTTACCTTCTTTTTGGCACGCTGTGGCGTGGCATTCAACATAAAATCGCCCAGGCAAAAGCTGCTGCCACTTGCAGCGCCGCCGCCGCCATTGCCACCTCCTGCACTGCGATTTGTGGCACGTTCATTGCTTTGTGGCGTCTGTTGTCCACTGGAGCGTCTGCCCTGAGGCGTTGCCTGACGCACTGGCGTCGATACATTGCCCAAGCTCAGTTGACTCAGCTGCGAATCATTTAAATCCGGTTCCACTGATTTAACCTGTCGATAAGGCGATTCGAATTCGCTGCTAGCGCTGCCACGAAAATGCAGCTCCGTATGTTGACGCAGTGCAGCCAAATAATAAATGGCAAAATCCTCCAAGCAGCACTTGTCCTGCTGTTGCTGCTTTTGCTGCTTCTCCTCCTTTTTCTTGCTGTTGCCACTTTGAAAAAATTGTTTAAATTTTTGCGACAATTGAGCGCGTGGCACACTCTCCAGTTGCTGAAGCAGCTGTTGCAACTTGTGCTCCCAGTCTGTTTGCTCCATTTTCAATGATTTGATTTTATTTATATTGACTTTTCTTTATATATCATTTGTTTGCTTTGTTTTCTGTTTTCATAACATTTCTTTTTTTTCTCTCTCTTTTTCCAGGCACCGTTTCCGTTTCCTGCAACGGAAAAGATGAGAGAAGAGAAATTTTTTTTGGCTTCGTCTTTGGCTTTGTTGGAATTAAGTTTTATTTTTTACTTGATTTTCTTCAAATTGTTGCATTATTTCTTTTGCTTTTTTCTTCTTCTTTTTTTACTTCACTTTTCTCCACTCACACACACATACACAAACATCAAAGAAACGTTACAAACTAAATACAAATTTTTGTAATAGATAATAGATAATTTGAATTACAGTTTATAATAATAGTTAGTTAAGATAGATCCAAATTTTATATCAAATAGCACACAATTTCTTTTAACATGCAAGCGAATTTTACTTAACAGCACCTGAAAAATACATGAATTGCATTTAAGGAAGAGGAAGATCAGCTTAATATATTTCTGTAGAGGATATTTTTGAGGGAAATTGTAATGTTAATGTGCCCCGTTCCCTTTTCACTGTAGAGCTTTGCTGTTAAGCAAATGAATTTTATAATAATTTGGAAAATTCATTTGATCAAATTTTTGCCAACAAGAGGAATGTTAACAGAGCTAAAAAAGTCGAAAACAATTATTGCAGTGTAGTCTTTAGGGGAAATTTAGCTTATTTCATTTCACCTTCAATCTATGCTGTTAATAACATGGGAAATTAACATAGCAAATTCTACAAAGCTTGTACATAAATTTTCAACATACTATAACAAATACCACAACACAATCCCATATAATAATTCAAATTGTATTTTACCACAATATATATGTATGCACATACAATAAACTCATTCAGATAAGAAATTCAACGAACATTGAAAACCACACATGAAATTCTTAATGGTATAGAGCAGGTCAATGGGGTAGAGTTGTATGAAATGTTTTCTTCAATTGACTTTACTTAAATGACATCATCAGGAGAATCTCAGACAATAGGGTGGGTCGCTTCAAATATGAAATAATACAAACAAACATTTTAATATACACATCTAAATATAATACAGTCACGCGAGTGTTTTGTGTTTTTCGAACGGTAGGCAATTTAACATAGCCTAGGCTCGGGTTCGAGCTTGGGGTTTGTTTATTTAAAGCAGCCATAGAAAATTCGAAACGTCGCCCCACACACAGACACGCACACACACAGATGCAAACGCATTGAAGGCAATTTAACTGTTTATCGCGTACAAACAAAAAAAAAACAAAGCAGAGGAAGGGACAGAGACAGGGAGAGAGAGAGAGTAAAAAATTTTGTTTGGAATGCGCGAAGAGCGCGATTGCTCTCTATTAATACAAACACACGTACAATACAAGCAGGCATACATACATACATACATTAATTGGAAGTGTCTATCAGAAATAGCTGCTGGGATGACGTAATGCGCGCAACTTGAAATTATGAGCAATGAACAATTTTAAGACAGGCGGCAGCCATTTATTAAAACCAATGCAATGACATGGTTTAATTAAATTAGCAAAAATAAACCAGTTTATTGAATAAATTAATTGACGCCGGCAAATCTGTACATACAAAATTGCGCAATGTTATTGCACTGTTATCCTACAAAAACAAGAAGCCGCTGTCAAAGTCAAGGACATTTGCTGTTAAACAGGTTTGGGTTTGCCAAATTGACAGCGGGAGGGGTGGTTGGGCGGATGCGTAATGTTGGCAGCGTTTTTGTAAACACCACAAAAAAAATCTCTGGCATTGCTCCTCGCTCTCTCTCGCTTTCTCTCGGCTGAAGTTGCCGCACAACCCGATGACGTATACACAGAACGCACACACACACACATAGAGACATAAAAATGGAGCTACTAGATACTTTTTTTTTTACATGCAGGCTTAGGATACAGAATATTGCACTCATTACAGTCTTTTGCAAAAAAAGACCATTTAAATTATTAAATCACTTGTTTTATGTTTAAGGCTATTTCAATTAGCTATTGTACACATTTTCAACATTTAATTGGATTTTCTGTGTATACATGCGAGGGTGTGGCGTTGACCCGAAAATTGAAAAAATTTTCACTCACACACACACGCATACACGCCGATTTTTAAATGTAATTTAAAACTATATATTGATTAGCTGCAGCTAGAAATCTATTTGAAACTTACACTTTGGTATTCGCTTAAATGTTTTACAATAAATTTGTTAGTTAAACTATTGATTTTCAACGAATATTTTCTCTTTTTCCACGCAGCGCTACGAAATTCACACGAACTGCACGGGAGCACTTTACAAATAGAGTTGTATTGAATAGTTCGGTATAAGTTCGATTGAGCGACTCACACAGCAAACACAATAATCGAACTAGTTCGTTCAACTGCTTCTTAACAGTTTGCTGTACTGTTATCAGTTTCAGTTTGCCGCAATGTTGCTCTATATTTATTTGAAAATATAATGCGTGTCTTTTAACTTAGGAAAAATTCTTGGATCGGAATTCTAACAGAATTTAGTGCAAAATTGTTTATAATTTAAATAGCTATATATGCAGTATAGGTGGCCCTTATTTGTTAAGCAAACTTTGCTATTGATATGTAGGCGCTTTTGTGTGAATGCCAAAAAAACTGCAGCTGTATAATAAAAACAAAGGAAACGCAATTGTTTGGTTTGGGTGTGGGAGTGTGATTAAGGACTTCAATAATGGAAAAGGATAAACTAATTGCACCCAATCAAATTGGTTACTTAATACTAAAAGATGATGGAGCAGTGCTGGAATCGGGCGGAGATCTTAAGAATGATGAGCGCAGCGCCAATGTAATCATGGGACTGCTGAATCTAACCGAAAGGTGAGAGTTCAATATATAATTGCCTAGAATCCATTTTATCTTTTTTTATCTTTTTTGCAGCGTCGATGAGAACTTTATGCCCAATAGCAGCTGTGAGCGCATAACCATTGATTATGAGCATCACAGCTACAGCATTTGTATGTCTAATCGACGCATTTATATTGTAAAATCCAAAAAAATACAGAACGGAGCGACAACCAGTTCCTCGTCCTCTACCAGTGTTTACAACGATGCCAACACTGAGAGCAACAATACCAATCCCGCCAGCAGCACGAGCAGCAACACGGTGTTGGCTTGAAAACAGCAGACGCAGCCCAGCAGCAGCGCCTGTTGCGGTTTCTGTCAGCAGCGGCAACACAAGAGCACAGAGACCGGGAACAGGCATTATAATTGGAAAACGCCATTTATTTATTTGATACTGCTTTTTATTTGTCAAAAACTACATCATCTATGAGTATCATTTGTTTATAGAAAAAAATACACGCTTCGCTTTCTGCGTCGTTGTTAGTTAATGCCAAGAAATTGATTTTTGAATTATTTTATATAACAAAGTATTACAATCAAAGGAATATACACATTTAAACGTCCTTTATGTGATATCACATATTATTTATCAAAAAATACATCATCTGTTAGTTCTTGCTCAAATATACGCTTTGCATCCTGCGTGACATCTAGGAGCGTTGCCTTGCTTTTGCTAAGGATAACATAATATTGTCGCCAGTTGCAGCGTCGCTTCACAATCCAATAATCATTGGTGGTCTTCACCTGCACCTCCTCTGTGGCAGCAGCACTGGCATCATCATCCATGGGATTTGCCAGATCAGCAATAATGTTCATTACATTCCGTGGTATGCTCTTGGCATGTTTATAAATGTTCGTATGATGCTTTAGGCTTTGTTCGTTAATGAATAAATATTTAGGTGAGGCATCGCTCTGGACGTTGTCCTGGGCAACTGAAGAAGTGATTGATATTTCGGCAGCTATGTCGCGCGCCAGGCTGGTTAGCTGTGGACCCATATAGGCGTGCAGTTCCTCATAGAAATCAGGCGATGGTGCGTCCTGCTTGGCTGTGTAGAAGAATAAACTTTTATTTAAAGCAAAAGAGATTTAGTTTATATTTGTTAATTACCATCAACGAAGAGGCATAGCGTAAAATTGAGCGCACGATAGACAAGCATATAGTGCGGCTCAATTTGCGAGTTAAGATCCAAATAAACTTTAAGGGGCGTTGCCTCTACCTCTGCAGCACTCGCATTCCGCACAAAAGCTCCATTACGATAAAGATGCTCCGTATTATTAGTGGTCTCCAGGATGTGCGCATGCAGGCTATACAAATCGCTGGCGCTCAGTTTGCCACCACAGACAACCTGTTCGTTGTAGAGCATAATGCACTCTTTGATGGCAGGGAATGTGTCGCAGAGCATACTAAAGTTGTGGGCGCGCAGAAAGAGCGTCTTGTCCAGGGCCAGGTACTGAATGGAATGCAGCATCTCCATAATGTCGCATTGCATTAGTTCCTTAAAGCTGGCAAAATAACGATCGTAAAACTGTTGTAGCTCGGCGGTTAATTCCAGTCGCTGCTCCTCCGACGGACTGGCAGTCGTGAGTTTGCTCTGGAGCGGGCCATGATGGAAGCGGTACATGTGATAGCATTGTCGGAGAACAGCTTGATAGATGCGATCGGAAACTTCGACACCACGATATTCCTCCACCTCGACACCTTCTTTTAGCTTGATCTCCTTGGGCACATTAAGCACCATGACCAGCCAAAAACCCGGCTCTGGCTGATAGAACAATTGTGTCGTCTTCTGCGTATGCAAAGCCTTACAATCATCCGGGTTGGTGAAAGAACTAAAAGTTAAACCTTTGTATATTTGTATCTTTAATGCGGGTGCTTTATGCTTTCTACTTACCCGGTAAATTGAATCATAGCTTCACTGAGTCCCACATCATTGATTTTTGTATTAAGCTCAATGTCATTGGGATGATAAAATAGGACCTTTTTATGCTCCTGTAGACATTTTAAAAACGATTTTTTGTGGGCGTTTCTAAGAAGTTTAGTTTACACTCACCTCGCCCTCCTTTTTACCCAAACTGGAGTTAAATATAAAGAAACTGCGTAGCGTAATATCTATGCGCTGTAATAGTTTTGCCATTGCGCTTTTAAGTTGCTCAGCAGGTTGTTCTCGTCGCAAATAAACGGGCAGCATTCACTTCAACAATTTCACACAATTCCAGCTACAGCCGTGCTGCACTTTTGTCATTCACAGTGTTACGTTAACTTCAGCAAAAACAAAACAAATAGGCAATCACGTCGACTTATGTACACTCTCTTGTCTTTCAAATGGTGATGTTATCTTTGTTCTGGCCGAATTAAAAAAAGCCCCTGATTATCGTTAATTTAAGATTTTGAGTCTCATTTGACTATTTTAATTCTTTAATAAAAATTTATAATTTACCAATGATTGGGATTAATTTTTTTAAATTTTCAAGGAGTAAAAATGCGAAATTTTAAATCAACTAATATGCGTATTGTATACACATATGAAATTAGCGGTCCTTACACAAATATATTTCGTTCTCTAGTTTTTGGGGTGCGGCATCGTATCTTTTAGTATATTTTTACTAGAGCACCGTCCAATATATATCAGCCCCCATCCACTCCATCAAACCGTATATTAAATAATTACTCATTTGTGTAAATAATATAATCAATTTATTGGAATTTTTATTTGTATATTGAATTTGAAGCAAGCCAAACTGTAGCCAGAAGAAACAGCAGTTAAATGAAATTATTTTTCGGCCTAATTCTTGAACTGTAATTTGGAATTTGTGTAATCAGTGTAATTTTGAAGAAACTCAATTTTGAAAACATTTTTAAATTTCATTTTATATTCTTGCATTTATTCTGGAATTGAAACTTAAATTAAGCTTGGCAGCCACCACGGAGGCGAAGGACCAAGTGGAGTGTCGACTCTTTCTGGATGTTGTAGTCGGACAAAGTACGACCATCTTCCAACTGTTTGCCGGCGAAGATCAGACGCTGTTGATCTGGGGGAATACCTTCCTTGTCTTGAATCTTGGCCTTCACGTTCTCAATGGTATCGCTGGGCTCGACCTCCAAAGTGATGGTCTTTCCGGTCAGGGTCTTCACGAAAATCTGCATACCTCCACGGAGGCGGAGAACCAAGTGAAGGGTCGACTCCTTCTGGATGTTGTAGTCGGACAAAGTACGACCATCTTCCAGCTGTTTGCCGGCGAAGATCAGACGCTGTTGATCTGGGGGAATACCTTCCTTGTCTTGAATCTTGGCCTTTACGTTCTCAATTGTATCGGAAGGTTCGACTTCCAGGGTAATGGTCTTTCCGGTCAGGGTCTTCACGAAGATCTGCATACCACCACGGAGACGCAACACCAAGTGGAGGGTCGACTCCTTCTGGATGTTGTAGTCGGACAAAGTACGACCATCCTCGAGCTGCTTACCAGCGAAGATCAGACGCTGTTGATCTGGGGGAATACCTTCCTTGTCTTGAATCTTGGCCTTTACGTTCTCAATTGTATCGGAAGGTTCGACTTCCAGGGTAATGGTCTTTCCGGTCAGGGTCTTCACGAAGATCTGCATACCACCACGGAGACGCAACACCAAGTGGAGGGTGGACTCCTTCTGGATGTTATAGTCGGACAAAGTACGACCATCCTCGAGCTGCTTACCAGCGAAGATCAGACGCTGCTGATCTGGGGGAATACCTTCCTTGTCTTGAATCTTGGCCTTCACGTTCTCAATTGTATCGGAAGGTTCGACTTCCAGGGTAATGGTCTTTCCGGTCAGGGTCTTCACGAAGATCTGCATACCACCACGGAGACGCAACACCAAGTGGAGGGTGGACTCCTTTTGGATGTTATAGTCGGACAAAGTACGACCATCCTCGAGCTGCTTGCCGGCGAAGATAAGACGCTGTTGATCTGGGGGAATACCTTCCTTGTCTTGGATCTTGGCCTTCACGTTCTCAATGGTATCGCTGGGCTCGACCTCCAAAGTGATGGTCTTTCCAGTCAGGGTCTTCACGAAAATCTGCATACCTCCACGGAGGCGGAGGACCAAGTGAAGGGTCGACTCCTTCTGGATGTTATAGTCGGACAATGTTCGACCATCTTCCAACTGTTTGCCAGCGAAGATCAGACGCTGTTGATCTGGGGGAATACCTTCCTTGTCTTGAATCTTGGCCTTTACGTTCTCAATTGTATCGGAAGGTTCGACTTCCAGGGTAATGGTCTTTCCGGTCAGGGTCTTCACGAAGATCTGCATACCACCACGGAGACGCAACACCAAGTGGAGGGTCGACTCCTTCTGGATATTATAGTCGGACAAAGTACGACCATCCTCGAGCTGCTTGCCAGCGAAGATAAGACGCTGTTGATCTGGGGGAATACCTTCCTTGTCTTGGATCTTGGCCTTCACGTTCTCAATGGTATCGCTGGGCTCGACCTCCAAAGTGATGGTCTTTCCAGTCAGGGTCTTCACGAAGATCTGCATACCTCCACGGAGACGCAACACCAAGTGGAGGGTCGACTCCTTCTGGATGTTATAGTCGGACAATGTACGACCATCTTCCAACTGTTTGCCGGCGAAGATCAGACGCTGTTGATCTGGGGGAATACCTTCCTTGTCTTGGATCTTGGCCTTCACGTTCTCAATGGTATCGGAAGGTTCGACTTCCAGGGTAATAGTCTTTCCGGTCAGGGTCTTCACGAAGATCTGCATACCACCACGGAGACGCAACACCAAGTGGAGGGTCGACTCCTTCTGGATGTTATAGTCGGACAATGTACGACCATCTTCCAACTGTTTGCCGGCGAAGATCAGACGCTGTTGATCTGGGGGAATACCTTCCTTGTCTTGGATCTTGGCCTTCACGTTCTCAATTGTATCGGAAGGTTCGACTTCCAGGGTAATGGTCTTTCCGGTCAGGGTCTTCACGAAGATCTGCATACCACCACGGAGACGCAACACCAAGTGGAGGGTGGACTCCTTTTGGATGTTATAGTCGGACAAAGTACGACCATCCTCGAGCTGCTTGCCGGCGAAGATAAGACGCTGTTGATCTGGGGGAATACCTTCCTTGTCTTGGATCTTGGCCTTCACGTTCTCAATGGTATCGCTGGGCTCGACCTCCAAAGTGATGGTCTTTCCAGTCAGGGTCTTCACGAAAATCTGCATACCTCCACGGAGGCGGAGGACCAAGTGAAGGGTCGACTCCTTCTGGATGTTATAGTCGGACAAAGTACGACCATCCTCGAGCTGCTTGCCAGCGAAGATAAGACGCTGTTGATCTGGGGGAATACCTTCCTTGTCTTGGATCTTGGCCTTCACGTTCTCAATGGTATCGGAAGGTTCCACCTCAAGGGTGATGGTCTTTCCTGTCAATGTCTTTACAAAGATCTGCATTTTGGATTATTCTGAAAAATTGTCAGAAAAATTAGAAATTTAGTACCATGTAACAGATCTAGACAAAGTCTGAAAAATTACTAGAACTAGGGCAAAGTTCTTTGAAACGATTGTTATGATTTTTATTTATTGTCTTTTAAATTGCAGAGTATTTGTATGTGTCAAATACAAATACTCTGCAATTTAAAGACAATAAAGAAAAATCATAACAATCGTTTCAAAGAACTTTGCCCTAGTTCTAGTAATTTTTCAGACTTTGTCTAGATCTGTTACATGGTACTAAATTTCTAATTTTTCTGACAATTTTTCAGAATAATCCAAAATGCAGATCTTTGTAAAGACATTGACAGGAAAGACCATCACCCTTGAGGTGGAACCTTCCGATACTATTGAGAACGTGAAGGCCAAGATTCAAGACAAGGAAGGTATTCCCCCAGATCAACAGCGTCTCATCTTCGCCGGCAAGCAGCTGGAGGATGGTCGTACTTTGTCCGACTACAACATCCAGAAGGAGTCGACCCTTCACTTGGTCCTCCGCCTCCGTGGAGGTATGCAGATCTTCGTGAAGACCCTGACCGGAAAGACCATCACCTTGGAGGTCGAGCCCAGCGATACCATTGAGAACGTGAAGGCCAAGATTCAAGACAAGGAAGGTATTCCCCCAGATCAACAGCGTCTGATCTTCGCCGGCAAGCAGCTGGAGGATGGTCGTACTTTGTCCGACTACAACATCCAGAAGGAGTCGACCCTTCACTTGGTCCTCCGCCTCCGTGGAGGTATGCAGATCTTCGTGAAGACCCTGACCGGAAAGACCATCACCTTGGAGGTCGAGCCCAGCGATACCATTGAGAACGTGAAGGCCAAGATTCAAGACAAGGAAGGTATTCCCCCAGATCAACAGCGTCTGATCTTCGCCGGCAAACAGCTGGAAGATGGTCGTACTTTGTCCGACTACAACATCCAGAAGGAGTCGACCCTTCACTTGGTCCTCCGCCTCCGTGGAGGTATGCAGATCTTCGTGAAGACCCTGACCGGAAAGACCATCACTTTGGAGGTCGAGCCCAGCGATACCATTGAGAACGTGAAGGCCAAGATTCAAGACAAGGAAGGTATTCCCCCAGATCAACAGCGTCTGATCTTCGCCGGCAAACAGCTGGAAGATGGTCGTACTTTGTCCGACTACAACATCCAGAAGGAGTCGACCCTTCACTTGGTTCTCCGCCTCCGTGGAGGTATGCAGATCTTCGTGAAGACCCTGACCGGAAAGACCATCACTTTGGAGGTCGAGCCCAGCGATACCATTGAGAACGTGAAGGCCAAGATTCAAGACAAGGAAGGTATTCCCCCAGATCAACAGCGTCTGATCTTCGCCGGCAAGCAGCTGGAGGATGGTCGTACCTTGTCCGACTACAATATCCAGAAGGAGTCGACCCTTCACTTGGTCCTCCGCCTCCGTGGAGGTATGCAGATCTTCGTGAAGACCCTGACCGGAAAGACCATCACCTTGGAGGTCGAGCCCAGCGATACCATTGAAAACGTGAAGGCCAAGATTCAAGACAAGGAAGGTATTCCCCCAGATCAACAGCGTCTGATCTTCGCCGGCAAGCAGCTGGAGGATGGTCGTACTTTGTCCGACTATAATATCCAGAAGGAGTCGACCCTTCACTTGGTCCTCCGCCTCCGTGGAGGTATGCAGATCTTCGTGAAGACCCTGACCGGCAAGACCATCACCTTGGAGGTCGAGCCCAGCGATACCATTGAAAACGTGAAGGCCAAGATTCAGGACAAGGAAGGTATTCCCCCAGATCAGCAGCGTCTCATCTTCGCCGGCAAGCAGCTCGAGGATGGTCGCACCCTGTCCGACTACAATATCCAAAAGGAGTCGACCCTCCACTTGGTGTTGCGTCTCCGTGGTGGTATGCAGATCTTCGTGAAGACCCTGACCGGAAAGACCATCACCCTGGAGGTCGAGCCCAGCGATACCATTGAGAACGTGAAGGCCAAGATTCAAGACAAGGAAGGTATTCCCCCAGATCAGCAGCGTCTGATCTTCGCTGGTAAGCAGCTCGAGGATGGTCGTACTTTGTCCGACTACAATATCCAAAAGGAGTCGACCCTCCACTTGGTGTTGCGTCTCCGTGGTGGTATGCAGATCTTCGTGAAGACCCTGACCGGAAAGACCATTACCCTGGAAGTCGAACCTTCCGATACCATTGAAAACGTGAAGGCCAAGATTCAAGACAAGGAAGGTATTCCCCCAGATCAGCAGCGTCTGATCTTCGCTGGTAAGCAGCTCGAGGATGGTCGTACTTTGTCCGACTACAACATCCAGAAGGAGTCGACCCTCCACTTGGTGTTGCGTCTCCGTGGTGGTATGCAGATCTTCGTGAAGACCCTGACCGGAAAGACCATCACCCTGGAGGTCGAGCCCAGCGATACCATTGAGAACGTGAAGGCCAAGATTCAAGACAAGGAAGGTATTCCCCCAGATCAACAGCGTCTGATCTTCGCCGGCAAACAGCTGGAAGATGGTCGTACTTTGTCCGACTACAACATCCAGAAGGAGTCGACCCTTCACTTGGTCCTCCGCCTCCGTGGAGGTATGCAGATTTTCGTGAAGACCCTGACCGGAAAGACCATCACTTTGGAGGTCGAGCCCAGCGATACCATTGAGAACGTGAAGGCCAAGATTCAAGACAAGGAAGGTATTCCCCCAGATCAACAGCGTCTGATCTTCGCCGGCAAACAGCTGGAAGATGGTCGTACATTGTCCGACTATAACATCCAGAAAGAGTCGACACTCCACTTGGTCCTTCGCCTCCGTGGTGGCTGCCAAGCTTAATTTAAGTTTCAATTCCAGAATAAATGCAAGAATATAAAATGAAATTTAAAAATGTTTTCAAAATTGAGTTTCTTCAAAATTACACTGATTACACAAATTCCAAATTACAGTTCAAGAATTAGGCCGAAAAATAATTCCATTTAACTGCTGTTTCTTCTGGCTACAGTTTGGCTTGCTTCAAATTCAATATACAAATAAAAATTCCAATAAATTGATTATATTATTTATACAAATGAGTAATTATTTAATATACGGTTCGATAAGGTGGATGGGGGCAAATATATATTGTGTGTGTAAGGACCGCTTGTTTCATATGTGGATTCATGTATACCATGCGCACATTAGTTTATTTAAAATTTCGCATTTTAAATCCTGGAAAATTCAAAAAAATTAATCACAAGCATTGGTAAATTATATTAGTTAACTTTTTATTAAAGAATTAAAGTAATAAATGATTTATATGCAGCTAATTGCTTTATATATTGATAATTGGTTATTGGTACCACAAATAAGAGCTAATCAACTTAACGATAATCAGGGGTTTTGTTAATTCGGTCAGAACAAAGATAAGTCCACCATTTGAAAGAAAAGAGTGTACATAAGTCGGTGTGATTGCTTATTTGTTTTACTTTTGCTGATGTTAACGTTACACTGTGACTGTCAAAAGTGCAGCACGGCTGTAGCTGGAATTGTGTGAAATTGTTGAAGTGAATGCTGCCCGTTTATTTGCGACGAGAACAACCTGCTGAGCAAATTGAAAGCGCAATGGCAAAACTATTACAGCGCATAGAAATTACGCTACGCAGTTTTTTTATATTTAACTCCAGTTTGGGTAAAAAGGAGGGCGAGGTGAGTGTAAGCTAAACTTCTGAGAAACGCCTACAAAAAATCGTTTTTAAAAAATCTACAGGAGCATAAAAAGGTCCTATTTTATCACCCCAATGACATTGAGCTTAATACAAAAATCAATGATGTTGGTCTCAGTGAAGCTATGATTCAATTTACAGGGTAAATAGGAGGCACAAAGCACCCGCATAAAAGATACAAATATACAAAGGTTTAACTTTCAGTTCTTTCACCAATCCGGATGATTGTAAGGCTTTGCATACGCAGAAGACGACACAATTGTTTTATCAGCCAGAGCCCGGTTTTTGGCTGGTCATGGTGCTGAATGTGCCGAAGGAGATCAAGCTAAAGGAAGGCGTCGAGGTGGAGGAATATCGTGGTGTCGAAGTTTCCGATCGCATCTATCAGGCTGTTCTCCGACAATGCTATCACATGTATCGCTTCCATCATGGCCCGCTCCAGAGCAAACTCACGACTGCCAGTCCGTCGGAGGAGCAGCGCCTGGAATTGACCGCCGAGCTACAACAGTTTTACGATCGTTATTTTGCCAGCTTTAAGGAACTAATGCAATGCGACATTATGGAGATGCTGCATTCCATTCAGTACCTGGCCCTGGACAAGACGCTCTTTCTGCGCGCCCACAACTTTAGTATGCTCTGCGACACATTCCCTGCCATCAAAGAGTGCATTATGCTCTACAACGAACAGGTTGTCTGTGGTGGCAAACTGAGCGCCAGCGATTTGTATAGCCTGCATGCGCACATCCTGGAGACCACTAATAATACGGAGCATCTTTATCGTAATGGAGCTTTTGTGCGGAATGCGAGTGCTGCAGAGGTAGAGGCAACGCCCCTTAAAGTTTATCTGGATCTTAACTCGCAAATTGAGCCGCACTATATGCTTGTCTATCGTGCGCTCAATTTTACGTTATGTCTCTTCGTTGATGGTAATTAACTCATATAAACTAAATCTCTTTTGCTTTAAATAAAAGTTTATTCTTCTACACAGCCAAGCAGGACGCACCATCGCCTGATTTCTATGAGGAACTGCACGCCTATATGGGTCCACAGCTAACCAGCCTGGCGCGCGATATAGCTGCCGAAATATCAAGCACTTCCTCAGTTGCACAGGACAGCGTCCAGAGCGATGGCTCACCAAAATATTTATTCATTAACGAACAAAGCCTAAAGCATCATACGAACATTTATAAACATGCCAAGAGCATACCACGGAATGTAATGAACATTATTGCTGATCTGGCAAATCCCATGGATGATGATGCCAGTGCTGCTGCCACAGAGGAGGTGCAGGTGAAGACTACCAATGATTATTGGATTGTGAAGCGACGCTGCAACTGGCGACAATATTATGTTATACTTAGCAAGAGCAAGGCAACGCTCCTAGATGTAACGCAGGATGCAAAGCGTATATTTGAACAAGAACTAACAGATGATGTATTTTTTGATAAATAATATGTGATATCACATATTTTCCTTTGATTGTAATGCTTTGTTATATAAAATAATTCAAAAATCAATTTCTTGGCATTAACTAACAACGACGCAGAAAGCGAAGCGTGTATTTTTTTCTATAAACAAATGATACTCATAGATGATGTAGTTTTTGACAAATAAAAAGCAGTATCAAATAAATAAATGGCGTTTTCCAATTATAATGCCTGTTCCCGGTCTCTGTGCTCTTGTGTTGCCGCCGCTGGCAGAAACCGCAACAGGCGCTGTTGCTGGGCTGCGTCTGCTGTTTTCAAGCCAACACCGTGTTGCTGCTCGTGCTGCTGGCGGGATTGGTATTGTTGCTCTCAGTGTTGGCATCGTTGTAAACACTGGTTGAAGATGATGAGCTGGTTGTCGCTCCGTTCTGTATTTTTTTGGATTTTACAATATAAATGCGTCGATTAGACATACAAATGCTGTAGCTGTGATGCTCATAATCAATGGTTATGCGCTCACAGCTGCTATTGGGCATAAAGTTCTCATCGATGCTGAAAAAAAGATATGATAAAATGGATTCTCAACAATTATATATTGAACTCTCACCTTTCGGTTAGATTTAGCAGTCCCATGATTACATTGGCGCTGCGCTCATCATTCTTTAGGTCGCCTCCCGATTCCAATACTGCTCCATCATCTTTTAGTATTAAGTAACCAATTTGATTGGGTGCAATTAGTTTATCCTTTTCCATTATTGAAGTCCTTAATCACACTCCCACAACCAAACCAAACAATTGCGTTTCCTTTGTTTTTATTATACAGCTACAGTTTTTTTGGCATTCACACAAAAGCGCCTACATATCAATAGCAAAGCTTGCTTAACAAACAAGGGCCATTTATACTGCATATATAGCTATTTAAATTATAAACAATTTTGCACTAAATTCTGTTAGAATTCCGATCCAAGAATTTTTCCTAAGTTAAAAGACACGCAATATATTTTCAAATAAATATAGAGCAACATTGCGTCAAACTGAAACTGATAACAGTACAGCAAACTGTTAAGAAACAGTTGAACGAACTAGTTCGATTATTGTGTTTGCTGTGTGAGTCGCTCAATCGAACTTATACCGAACTATTCAATACAACTCTATTTGTAAAGTGCTCCCGTGCAGTTCGTGTGAATTTCGTAGCGCTGCGTGGAAAAAGAGAAAATATTCGTTGAAAATCAATAGTTTAACTAACAAATTTATTGTAAAACATTTAAGCGAATACCAAAGTGTAAGTTTCAAATAGATTTCTAGCTGCAGCTAATCAATATATAGCTTTAAATTATATTTGAAAATCGGCGTGTATGCGTGTGTGTGTGAGTGAAAATTTTTTTCAATTTTCGGGTCAACGCCACACCCTCGCATGTATACACAGAAAATCCAATTAAATGTTGAAAATGTGTACAATAGCTAATTGAAATAGCCTTAAACATAAAACAAGTGATTTAATAATTTAAATGGTCTTTTTTTGCAAAAGAGTGTAATGAGTGCAAAATTCTGTATCCTAAGCCTGCATGTAAAAAAAAAAGTATCTAGTAGCTCCATTTTTATGTCTCTATGTGTGTGTGTGTGTGCGTTCTGGTGTATACGTCATCGGGTTGTGCGGCAACTTCAGCCGAGAGAAAGCGAGAGAGAGCGAGGAGCAATGCCAGAGATTTTTTTTGTGGTGTTTACAAAAACGCTGCCAACATTACGCATCCGCCCAACCACCCCTCCCGCTGTCAATTTGGCAAACCCAAACCTGTTTAACAGCAAATGTCCTTGACTTTGACAGCGGCTTCTTGTTTTTGTAGGATAACAGTGCAATAACATTGCGCAATTTTGTATGTACAGATTTGCCGGCGTCAATTAATTTATTCAATAAACTGGTTTATTTTTGCTAATTTAATTAAACCATGTCATTGCATTGGTTTTAATAAATGGCTACCGCCTGTCTTAAAATTGTTCATTGCTCATAATTTCAAGTTGCGCGCATTACGTCATCCCAGCAGCTATTTCTGATAGACACTTCCAATTAATGTATGTATGTATGTATGCCTGCTTGTATTGTACGTGTGTTTGTATTAATAGAGAGCAATCGCGCTCTTCGCGCATTCCAAACAAAATTTTTTACTCTCTCTCTCTCCCTGTCTCTGTCCCTTCCTCTGCTTTGTTTTTTTTTTGTTTGTACGCGATAAACAGTTAAATTGCCTTCAATGCGTTTGCATCTGTGTGTGTGCGTGTCTGTGTGTGGGGCGACGTTTCGAATTTTCTATGGCTGCTTTAAATAAACAAATCCCAAGCTCGAACCCGAGCCTAGGCTATGTTAAATTGCCTACCGTTCGAAAAACACAAAACACTCGCGTGACTGTATTATATTTAGATGTGTATATTAAAATGTTTGTTTGTATTATTTCATATTTGAAGCGACCCACCCTATTGTCTGAGATTCTCCTGATGATGTCATTTAAGTAAAGTCAATTGAAGAAAACATTTCATACAACTCTACACCATTGACCTGCTCTATACCATTAAGAATTTCATGTGTGGTTTTCAATGTTCGTTGAATTTCTTATCTGAATGAGTGTAATGTATGTGCATACATATATATTGTGGTAAAATACAATTTAAATTATTATATGGGGTTGTGTTGTGGTATTTGTAATAGTATGTTGAAAATTTATGTACAAGCTTTGTAGAATTTGCTATGTTAATTTCCCATGTTATTAACAGCATAGATTGAAGGTGAAATGAAATAAGCTAAATTTCCCATAAAAATTACACTGAAATAATTGTTTTTGACATTTTTAGCTCTGTTACCATTTCTCTTGTTGGCAAAAATTTGATCAAATGAATTTTCCAAATTATTATAAAATTCATTTGCTTAACAGCAAAGCTCTACAGTGAAAAGGGAACGGGGCACATTAACAATTACAATTTCCCTCAAAAATATCCTATACAGAAATATATTAAGCTGATCTTCCTCTTCCTTAAATGCAATTCATGTATTTTTCAGGTGCTGTTAAGTAAAATTCGCTTGCATGTTAAAAGAAATTGTGTGCTATTTTATATAAAATTTGGATCTATCTTAACTAACTATTATTTAAAATGTAATTCAAATTATCTATTATCTATTACAAAAATTTGTATTTAGTTTGTAACGTTTCTTTGATGTTTGTGTATGTGTGTGTGAGTGGAGAAAAGTGAAGTAAAAAAAGACGAAGAAAAAAGCAAAAGAAATAATGCAACAATTTGAAGAAAATCAAATAAAAAATAAAACTTAATTCCAACAAAGCCAAAGACGAAGCCAAAAAAAAATTTCTCTTCTCTCATCTTTTCCGTTGCAGGAAACGGAAACGGTGCCTGGAAAAAGAGAGAGAGAAAAAAGAAATGTTATGAAAACAGAAAACAAAGCAAACCAATGATATATAAAGAAAAGTCAATATAAATAAAATCAAATCATTGAAAATGGAGCAAACAGACTGGGAGCACAAGTTGCAACAGCTGCTCAAGCAACTGGAGAGCGTGCCACGCGCTCAATTGCCGCAAAAATTTAAACAATTTTTTCAAAGTTGCAACAGCAAGAAAAAGGAGGAGCAGAAGCAGAAGCAGCAACAGCAGGACAATTGCTGCTTGGAGGATTTTGCCATTTATTATTTGGCTGCACTGCGTCAACATACGGAGCTGCATTTTCGTGGCAGCGTTAGCAATGAATTCGAATCGCCTTATCGACAGGTCAAGCCAATGGAACCGGATTTAAATGATTCGCAGCTGAGTCAACTGAGTTTGGGCAATGTATCGACGCCAGTGCGTCAGGCAACGCCTCAGGGCAGACGCTCCAGTGGACAACAGACGCCTCAAAGCAATGAACGTGCCACAAATCGCAGTGCAGGAGGTGGCAATGGCGGCGGCGGCGCAGCAAGTGGCAGCAGCTTTTGCCTGGGCGATTTTATGTTGAATGCCACGCCGCAGCGTGCCAAAAAGAAGGTAACAACGCCACAATCACAGGAGAGCAACAGCAATAAATCACAGAAGCCACCACGTCGCGTGCTGCCCATGACCATAAGCAAAAATGTAAGCAGCTGTAGCTTTGGCGACACCAGCTCCTTTAGCAATGACAACAATTTGTTGCGTCTCTCTCAAAGCTGTGAGCTTGTAGAGCATAGTCAAGGCGCTGCCCTGGAGCAGGAGGCGCGTAAGACGCTGCTGTTGCACAAGCAACAAATAAAAAGTGAGGCGCCTGTAATTGGACCAGGAGTAGAACAACAGCAGCAACTGCAGCCCAAGGAACAGCAGGAAATTGTCAATTTTAGCAATGTTAAAGATGCCACCAAGTTGCAACTATTAGCTGCAATTTATGGTCAATTAATTGATTACAATTTGGTGCCAAATGTCTTGACTGAGCTCAGCTATGCTCTACAATTGCTCAATATAAACGCTGTAGAATTGAGCAGTCCCGAAACGGACAAAACTTCAATTTTCACTTTGTTAAAACAGCATAAGGAATGCATTTATTTTGCTGTACAATTGTTGGAATTACAAGCTCAACTTTTGCTGCAATTGGATATGAAATCTTTAACTGTGTTGCTGCAACACGAGCGTATCCAACTATTGTCCCAAAACTTGCAACAGCAGCTAGAATCAGCCTGTCAAGTCAAACAGCAGCAACTGAAGGGTTTGGCAATTGAATTGCCCAAAACTCAAGCACAAAATGTTTATTATCAGCATGATAAGGATTCACGGGATAATTTTCCCACACAACATGAATTTGGCGCATTCAAAACGCAACGCGATTTATTCTACAAAACGTTGAAACAATGGGAATTGTCACATTTAAATCGTATATTCAATTTTAGCATCGAATTGGGCTCACGTGTAAGGGATATATTTAAGCAATCGGAACATGCGGTTAATATGTCGCATTTTGCCAAATTATTTGTTAGCCAATTGCTCATGTCCAGCTGTGAGACGCACGAATCTCCCGAGGAATTGGGCCTGAAACTGGATCAACAGCGTTTGAATAAACTCGCTCAACGTTTGATTACCAGCAATTCCAGTGTTGAGGATCAATTTCCACGCTCTCAAGCATTTTTTCGTGATTTCATCATCGAATGTGGCTCGATGGCATTTTTAATGCAATTGCAGTTGGCGCTCTATGTGCAACTATTGCGTCTAAATGATTCCAGTTTTGAATTGTTGCAGCTGCAGGAACAGGAGGAGCAGCTGGAGGAAACACAGACAGCGCCATTTATAGTGCGTCCTCAGGCTTTAGCCGAGTTGCTGTTGTTGGCAAAATTTTTGGGTTACGTTTGCGCTCTGCCTTACAATCGTTCGCCTAATCCCGCAATAGATTCATCCTTTATTTGCCCCCAGCAGCTGCAGTTGCGTCGTCAATTTCAGCCGCCATTCGAGATGAGAAAACACTTGGAGCGTGCCATGCGTGAGGGTAAACTGCTTATAACATTGCCCTGGCTGGTGCAGTATTTGATTATGCTGGATTTGGTCACATTGCAGCTGCCCGAGAGTCTGGCCACACTGGACTTGCTTTATGCTCTATATGAAAAGGTTTTAGTTAAACCAAAGGATTCTCTGCACTCTTGTGCTATATTTATAACACGCTGTTGCCTGGGCTGGTTGCTCGAATCGCAGCCAGCTTTGAGTAGCGGCTATTATGCTCAACGGAGGATGATAAAACAAATTAATGAGAGTAATTTAGAGCTAGTTCAGGCTTGTTTAAGCAGTCTGAGCTTTGCTTTAAAGCCGGGCAAGGCTGCCACATTGCTGCAAAAGCTGTTGCCTGTGGCATGTCCCTTTCTGCATGAGTTTCGTGTCTCCATCACGCCCACACAGCGTCAGCAGGCGCAGCGCAATGGACGCTATCGTTATATAACCACACGATTGGAGCAACTCGGAAGTGGAACTGGAAATCAATTAGAATCTCCAACATCCGATATAAACTCAACTCAACCGTTGCAACAACAACGTAAATTAGTTGAAGCATTTTTACACTCGCAAAATGCCTCAATGCGACGCCTCTTGGAATTTGTCACCGAACGCAGCTTTAAATGTGTGGTCAAGGATGCACAACAAGAGATTCTACTGCCTTCCAAGTCCTTGGCCGATGCGCAAGTCAACAATATAAGCTCAACGCAACAGCAGGAGGTTCAACGTGAGGTGCAGCGGATTTATCAACAGGCACGCCTTCAGGCCACACAACAATGGATGGAACAGATGCCCAAGATGTTGGATCGGCGCATAGAGCAATCCCTGCATGCTTTATTACCCGCCAATACCAATGAAACAGTGCGTTGTACTTATGTCCATTTAATACGAGCTCAAGCACAAAATCAGCTACAACAATGGCTAGAAACAAGTGTGCTACAATCTGGATTCTTTCACGGTGATCTGCAGGAATTGGCCAGTAAAATATGTCGCTCCAATAAGAATGTCAATTCATCAGCTACAACGACAACGACGCCCTCCAATGAACTGCAACTGACCGTGGCGGGCGACTTGAGTCTCTCGGAGCTGTTGCATGAGCTGCAACAATGGGTGCACTGTCTCAGCTTGCGACCAGAGCATTTGCCACATTTGTGCGAGTTGCAGCCGCTGCTTAAGCGTACACTCCAAGCCGTCTTATTGCCACAGTTGCCCACATATTTCTATCAGCTGTTGGGCATCATTTTGGTCCGTCTGCTGCAGTTGCTCATCTGTCGTCAGCCGCAGCTGTTCACTCAGTCTCTCATCAACATTAGCTGTGAAATTTGGTCGGCGCCTCAGTTGCGACGCTCTGATGAAACTCTGCCCGACTTTTTTCAAGCTCTGCTTAGCATTATTTTTGTGCAAGAATTGAGCGCGAATCTTTTGGTCAATTTTAAATTACTTCAACAACTTTTGCTTGGCATGTTGGATGCTCGTGTCCTGCTGTTGGATGAGCTCAATCAGCTGGTTATGCCGCTTTTCAAGGAGAATTGGTCGCCGCCTGTTTGGAACGCTTTGTCGCAACTGTTGCAACAATTGTCACAAAATCGCGGTGACGGCGACTCAACTTCTAATAATTTTGAGGATGAGGCCAAGTCTCATTTGTTTATGGAAGTTCTGGCGGATTTGTCGCGAGATCTGGATAGTTTTTAATATTATGTCATTCGCATTTATCATTTATCATGTCATTTCTCTCTACCCAAAAGCTGTGAATAAATATTCTATTTTTGCACAAGGTGTGTTTTCAGTTAACAATTTTTTTATGCTTTTCACAGTTCGATAAGATAACACAGCGTTGCTTATCGATAATTAAAATTGCGATTGCGTCACTGTCGTCGATTCACTTGAAACTTGATGAATTTTTCGTTTTGTTGTGAAACGGGAAACGGAACGAAATGCGCGATGCGGTCACCGGGCAAACAGTGGAGAAAATCTTATAGAAAATAGGTTGAAAATGCGTTTGTAGACTGTATGATCCGACTTTCTCAGCTAAGATCGATGCTTAATATATATTTAGTGTTATATTTATAATAATCTTTTTTTTTAATTAAAATTTGTTATTTTATGTTTATTATTTCTATTCTAAAATAATTTTTTTCTTTTTCTGTGAATCGCTAGAAAAATGCTTGTATGAAAAACTTTATTGTTTTTCAAGATATAAACTTAACAGTTTTATGTAAAATTATGATTTGTGCAAACTAATCAAGTATGATTAAAATCGATCAACTATATCATATAGCTGTCATAGGTTGGTTCAAAATTGGTTCAAAAATAAGCTGTTCTATGCAAAACTCCTTTAATTTTCAAGATATCAAAACCAAACTCACCACTCTGGTACAGAAGCTATTTCTGTACTTTCTTATAAAGTTTGCATAAAATCGGACCACTATATCATATGGCTGCCATAGAAACAATCGGTCAAAAATCGGTTAAAAATAACTGCGGCGTGCCGTTGATAGCAGTTTCTTTCTTGTTTAAAATTTAAAAAAAAATTACATTTTAAATTAAAAACTAGTTTTATTAAATTTAAATCTACATTTATTTATATTTTTAAAACCACTGTGCAGAGCAAAGTGCGTAACGTATGTATGTGTGTGTGGGTCATAAACAAATCGGTGTTGTATTCTAAATGTGTGAATGTATATGTTTCTCA
>JAWNNH010000315.1:0-16707 GCA_035043045.1 Hirtodrosophila alboralis
GTTTAATTTGATGTCCAACACGCTGCCATAATAACCAATGTCTATGGCAACGTGTTCGCATCGAGCGTTTGCGAAATTGTCTCTTCAATCGGACTAATTGAACAATGCTATGGCCATCAATAAAACTATCACCATTAATTTTATATTATTATTAATAAAAATATTATTACTATTTTCTGCTGGTCTTGAATTAATGTTTGATTGTATAAATTGTTGTTGTTGTTGTACTGCCGCCACTGCTGCACCAGTCGATGGTGATGGCATCGACAAATGTGCTTGTCGCAACAATGGCAGCTGCACATTTGCTACATTTACATTATTATTACCAACATTATTGTTGTTGTTGCTATTGTATTGTTGTTGTTGTTGTTGATAACGCTGTCGTTGGTATTGTCTACAATGATACGATGAATTTGCAAATTTGCAAGCGCTATAGATTTTCTGAATGAAATTCTCAAGCATATCATCTATATCATTGGTAGAGACAAATTCAATATTCAAATTGATTGATTCATCCAGTTTGAATTTGAATAGATCCAGATTTGAGTTTTTCGTCAATAATTGATAGTGACAGCGACGTCGTTGTGAGCATTGCCTTTGCTGCAATCTATTTTGCTGCCTAATGAACTCATTTTGAGAGATTAGAGCCAATTGTGCATTGATTAAAAGTGGTAGATGATCGCTGTGCAGGCGACAAATGCGCTGCATATCAAAGCGATGCAACGAAATACCACCGATTATTACAAAATCAATGACACTGGGTAAGTTGTTGTTATTGCCCGGATAATGTGTTGGCTCGAATGTGGTTAATGTTTTCAGATGGTTTTTTGAATTTAATACAATGTTGCCCAGAATATTGCCACGTTGGCATTTCCTCATATTGCCCCATAGTCGATGCTTTCAATTCCAATCCCCACCTATTATGAATTTTTCACCCAATTGCCCAAACAGATGATGATTATCATCAACTGTGACTTTTTTCCTATTTGACTTTTCGGGTGGCCAATAGCAGGCAGCCAATTTTACACTGCCCAAGTCCGTCTGTACTTGTACAACTGCACAATGTACATGTGGCAGTGAGACATTTGGCAGTTGTTGACATTTTATACGTTTTAAAATGATAATGGCTGCACCACCAACATATAATAGGGTTTGCGGTGAATTTGCCATATATATATTGTAATTATTTATTTCTATATGTGAATTATTGTTATTGAAGTGTGTCTCACTGATGAGCATCACATCGATTTTATATGTGTTGAGGAACTCGACAAGTTCATCAAGTTTTTGATAGTCCATTCGAGTTCCATACCCCAATTCTCAGTCCTATTAAATTCATATTGAGTCGGATTGACGTGACGAACTAGGTGATATTGATGCCATTGATATTGTCGCATCATTTGGCCGCCTAGTGCCAACAATCAATTGCATCATATGTGACAGCTGTGTGGATAGCGATTCATGTTGCAATTGTAAATTAATTATGGCATCCGATAGATTTTTAATAATTATCGTTTGATTGCCATTATTTGTATCATTTGTCGATACTTGCTGTTGTTGTTGTTGTTGCCGTTCAGGCTGTATAGACAAAGAAGAAGTAGAAGAGATTGGCTGAGACTGTGCCACCTGTTGTTGATTTTTGCAATTTGTTTGTACATTTTGACCATTTGAGTCATTCATCCGCTGTACATGGGCCCATCGAGTGCGTGGGTCCATTGTTTTGGATGTTTTCATTATTGTTGTATGGCTTTCTAATTCAACAGCAGTTGTTTTTTGTTGTAACATTATTTGGCTGCGCTTGTTGTTGTTTAGCAGTTGGACCACGTGTTTGCAGCTTTATTTGTTGCTGCTGCTGCTCCTGCTGTTTAGGCATTTGCTGTTGCCATTTTTTAGATGTAGTAGGCTTCTGCTGCTGCCATTGCTGTTTCTGTTGCAAATGCATTGGTTTTTGCATACTCTGTTGTTGTTGTTGCAACAGTTGAGTTTGCTTAGCCCTTTGTTTTTGCTTCTTGTTAGATGCACTACTAATCATATTTGGAGTTTGTATGTTTAGATTTTGCTGTTGCCGTGCCTGTTGCGACAGCAAAGAAGAAGAAGGAGGAGGAGCCTGCTGCTGCTGCTGTTGCAACAATGAAAATCTATTATTAATAATGGACTGTTTAGTTTGCAATTGCAATTTTTCCTTCTGCTGTTGTTTAACTGTATGCTGTCTCTGTTTCTGTGCAAGCAGGTTGAACTTATTAACCTGTTGTGCATTTGCATTTTTCAGCGCAGCAGAATTATTTGCATTTAATTTGGCTTTAATTAAATTGATATAATATGGACAACCTTTAAAGTTTGCCGTATGATAATTTTCACAATTGGCACATTTTGCCGGTAAATTGTGCGGCTTCTGACACGTATGTGTTAGATGTTGAGAGCCACATTTTAAGCATCTCGCCTCATGTTGACAGTAATTTGCCGTATGATTATATCGTTGGCAACGTCGACATTGTGACATTTGATATAGGCCACGTTTTGGCCATTCAACGTGTACCAAATGTTGGCACAATTGTTTTATATCAAAAATGCTAGTGTTCTTTGCAATCGAACCACCAACATCACCAACATCAACATCATTCGATGATGATGATGCTGCTGCTGCCGTTGCCGCTGTTGGGGTCAATTCAATATAAAAGAAGTTTGGATTATAGAGACTGGGACCATATGTATTTTTGTATGATGGATTATAAACGTTTCGTACAACATACCCTAAGCGTGTCAATTCGTTTTTAATATAATTGGGATCCGTGGTTGCACTCAGTCCACGAATCACAACACGAAATGATCGCTCCTCACGCATCTGGTATGTATTAAATTTGAAATTTGTATCCGTTTTTAAAATTTTAACCATTTGTCTATAGGTTTTATTTGATTTTGCCAATATGCGTACTGTGCCGGGCCCACCCAGTTTAATGCTATAATCATTGATTGCTGGCACACAACTTTTCAATTTGTTAACCAGTGAGTTAACATCAATAGTGGCCGGACGATTTGGCACCAAACTACGCTGATGTACAATTATTTGTGGCGGACGATAATTTGATAATGTTATTGGCTCTGCTGCTGGCGCTGCTGCTGCTGCCGTTGTTGTTGTTGTTGCATCAGCAGTAATACCGCCATTAGCATTGCCATTACTGTTCTGTATGTCCCCAGATATTATATTGTATTTAGTGCCGCTAGCTACTTTGGCATATGATAATATTGTTGGCATTGTTGTTGCCGCTGCTGCTGTAACTGTAGCTGCAGTATTGACAGTAGTAGTTCTAGTGGACATTGCATTCAATAATGCATTGGCAAGTTTTGATTGTGTAATTTTACCACCACCATTATCACCACCACTAGCTGTTGTCGTTGTCTGAAGCAGACATTGTGATTGTAATTGCTGCTGTTTAAGCTTAAAAGGAGAAGACGAAGACGAAGGTGGCAGAGTTAAAGGCTGTTTCATTCGTTCTGTGTCAGTTGTTGATGCTGACGATTCAAAATCAGAGCGATTGAGTAGTGAATATCTTTTGCCACTCTTGCCACCAGCAACAATTCTAGATGAATCCATCTGTTTGGTTCTCGATTTAATGGCACACTGTTTGGCCATAGTTTGAACATTTTTACGCCTGTGACAGTGTACGTGTGCCGTGTAGGCCATGTAAGTTTGCATATAATGTTGCACTTGCACATACACTATCCGTTATTGTGTTGTTGTTGTTATTGTTATCACTATTACTACCATTAATGATACAATTCATTGTTGGCAATTTACCAATACGATATTCTTGATATGTCTTTGGCAAATGCAATTGTAATTGTGACTGTGACTGTTGCAAATCAACAGTGGTAGTCTGCTGTTGCCACTTTTGTTGTGACAAATCCAATGGATTACACTGCATTGACTCAGGTGTATCAATTGTTAGTACATTTGTCGTATTTAATGATGATGCTGACACTGGAAATGCAATTGTCACATTGTCAATGATCTCAACATCCACGTCTGTTGTATTATCAACATCCTGCACAATATTAGTAATATTTGTTGTTGTAGCAACATTTGTGAGAGTATTTAATGCATTTAGAGACAAATGTTCATTAACATTTGCCATACATTCAGCAAATAATCGATTTACCTCGGTTTGTGTTGATAACGATGGCGATCATAGTAGCATCTCCGTTGCACCCGCTGACGACATACCATCAACATCTACATCTGATGACGATGTTAGCATATTAATAACAGCACCCGCAACACAATCGGCCCCAACGCCGCCATCGATAGCAACAGTATCAATGCTTTTTTCAATAATTATATTACTATTAGCCTCTAAGGCTGTTCTAGTCTGATTCTGATTTGGATTCTGATTTGGATGATGTTGTGACAAATCCAATGCTGCAACATTGGCAGTTGGCATCATTACTGTATCAATAGTATTTGCATTTATATTAGCTGTTGTTGTTGTTGTGGTTGTAGTTGTTGTGGTTGTAGCTGTAGTTATTACAACTGCTGCAGAAGCCACCGTTGATGACAGCGTATAGGGACTGCCATGCATGGCAGCAATTATCGCTGTATCGTAATCAATTAAATCAGTCAATTGTGATGAAACTTGTTGATCTGTATCAGATGTAACAGATGACATTATTGGTTTTGCTATCATTTCAGCATACAAATCATCCGACATGATTACGAAAGAAAATTTTCTAATAAAAATTTTCTCTTTTTTTAATCTTTTTATAGCAAAACCACAGTAAGATTATATCTATATATATATATATATATATATATATATACACATATATATTTGTATTTATACGTTTTTGGTAAGTATTATTAATAAATGTTTATTATGTTTTATGTTTTATGTTTTTCTTTTCTTTTCAGATGTTTTTATTCTTTTCTTTTCTTTACAGATAATTGATTGTGAATGTCACACACGGCTGCACACGGATGGGAATGGACCAAGAGAGCGACACTCTGGTAAGTAGTATGCATATGTGTAATAAATTATTATTGTTGTTTTTTTTTTTTAAGCAGAAAGACACTGCATTGTTGTAATATAGTTTTTCCCTCTTTTTATTTATGTTTATATTTATTTATTTTTTCAGATTCTTGTATAACCAAGAGGACGACACTCTGGTATAGATGCCAATAATGATGATGATGATGATGATGATTATGACCAAGAGACGACACTCTGGATATATACATACAAATATGTATGTATGTATGTATTATATTTACAAATACTTGTGCAGGCGACACTGCATTGTTTGTAAATTGTGTTGTAATTGTATTTTATTGTTGTTGATTTTTCAATATTATTATTATTATTATTATTATTAATGTTAATGTTGTTGATGATGTTTTCCAAATTGTATTATGAAATTTCGGTATGATAATAAAGCAAAGTAAAAATTTCTCCCATACAATTATTCAAATCAGTCAATTTAAGAGAGAGATACTCTTAAGAGAGAGAGAGAATCAAATGGTAAGTATTATAGTAAGAGAAACGAGAGCGAGAGCATGTGAGAGAGCAGCAAGAGTGAGAGAGAACACAATATAATATAATAATGGCCGACTCTGTGCACCCTATTGTGTATATTCTTTGCTCTGCCTTGTCATGCGAGCACACACTATCCTATTTGTTTTGTATTATGAATTGTGATTGGTTCAAAGCATATAGAAAGAAAATGGCGCACATAGTAACACACACAGCAAGGAAGGAAAAAAAGCAAAATGCAAAAAGCTGCCTATTACTGCCTATTACTGCCTATTGCTGTCGCTGTTGCCGTTTTTGATGCTGTCGCCGTTTTTTGATGCTGCCTCAATTGTACCAAGTTGTACATACGCAAACAGCAATAATTGACACAAGACACAGACAGACTGACAGACAAAATGTCGTGTATGTCGTGTATTGCAATTTTAAATGTATATTTATATTTATTTTTTATTTTTTTTATTGTTTGTATTTATATTAGTATAATGTTGTATGTTTTTCAGGTAGTATACTCACCCGCAGTAAAAGTTTAATTAATTACAATTAACTTTTATGCATCCCTCAAACGCTGCGTGAATGGGTATGTATAGTTAGTCATCAATTTGTTCATCAGTTAGTTTTTCATCTTTATATCTGTTGACATCTCAGTACACGTCTGTCTTCTTTGGTTGCCTTTATTCAATTCTTCTTAAGTTAAATAAATTTTTGTTCGTATAGCTAAAACTGCAAGCGCCGCTGCCAGAGACGCCGGCAGCGAAGCAGCCTGTGTAAGTATATGTGTATATGTATTTGTGAGTAGCGGCGGTCGCGTCGCTCCTTAAGAGAGAGCGTACCATGTTCACGTGGTGACAGAGCGATCGCACTTTAAATATGCTGATTCTTCACATTAAGCGCCCATAGCATGTGTGGTAAAATTACCAGCACTTGAAATATGCTTGGGTCTTTGTTTATGTAAACATCATGACAAAGTGTCACAATGTATATAGAATATTATTTATGCATAACACTGGTCTAAGAATTTCTTTAAAAATTACACTAGTTTACAAATTCTTTTTTGATCGAGGGAGCTGGGCTCTCAAATACTTTTTTTGGTGTATTTTTGGGTGCTGATTTCAAAAATGCAAACCGCGAATAGCTAGTTTTTTGGCAGTCTTTCGACTTATTTGTTCATATCTACATCAGATCTTATTTGATCTTAAACAGTGTTACATCATTCAACAGATGTTTGTATCTCCTTTCTAACGGTATGCCGTTTATGCGGATCGAATAAGAATTAAAGCCATTACAAACTCTCAAAATTGAAAAATGTGAACTTTTTTTTAATTTTTGAAAAATTGCTGAATTTCAATTGGTCTTTTAAAAATTTTAAAAATTCCTTTAAATACTTTTTAAGATTTATAATGTTAGACAATTCTTTTACGAATATTTTAAGTATAAATTTGTGCAAATCGGACAGTACATGTGGTTGTTATTCAGCAATTAGTAAAAACACCGAAGAAAATCTCCATTCATACTTGGAGATGAGAAGTTAGAAACTTTAGCTATTGCGGCGATTTGAATGGATTGTTTGCTTTATTTAGAGAGAATAATGATCCTAAAGATTGGTGTATCTTTATCGAATATTTTCGCTTTAATTTTTCTGTAGACAATATGCAACATTTTTTCTTTTAATATACCAGCGCATCACTGTTTTCTCTCTTAAATTGTAAAATATCGTAAAATATGACTGGAAAAGTGATGAACAAGGTGAATTTTATCTTGGTTGTTTTTACTAATTGCTAAATAACTACCACATTTATTGACCGATTTAGACAAATGTATTCTTAAAATATGCGTTAAAGGATTATCTAACATAATAAATCTTAAAGTGTTTAAACAAATTTTTAAAATTTTTAAAAGTCCAATTGAAATTCAGCAATTTTTCAAAAATGCAAAAAAAGTTCAAATTTTTCAACTTTGAGAGTTTGTAATGGCTTTAATTCTTATTCGATGCGCATAAACGGCATGCTGTTAGAAAGGGGATACAAATATCTGTTGAATGATGTAACATTGTTTAAGATCAAATAAGATCTGATGTAGATATGTCAAATAAGTCGAAAGACTGCCAAAAAACTAGCTATTCGCGGTTTTCTCGAAAACCATTCTTTCAAAAAATAAATGGTTTGCATTTTTGAAATCACGCACAAAAATACATCAAAAAAAGTATATGAGAGCCCAGCTTCTTTTTTGCTGTAAACTATTTATTTTTATTTATTTTTTTGCCAGTTTACGGCTAAAGCGCTAGCATGCTGAATCTGAGCGGGAATTATTTCATCTAGTCTAGGTGACTTGTATGGTTTAAAGCTGTTTATAGCTCAGCTAATGTTACGCTCACATACTAAAAGTAAGTGTAGAGACTCGGGACTGGAGCTCTTCCAAGAACCGTTGTCACATTTGAGATACCCTAAAGGGGATGATGTTATGGACAGAATTTTTCTGAGTCGTGCGGTATCGGTGGTTTTTCTCCATATATTTCTCCATATAGGTATTTAGACTTCATGTGCTCATTCTCAGTCACAAAGTGTATAATGTAAGTGAACAGCCGGAATGCGACGCGCATAAATCGCAACAATATGCGCGCCGTATAGTTTTCGGCGTTGCACTATTACAGTCTGCTTTTATACCACTTTAAACTATATTTATTTAAGTTTAATTTTGATTTGTAGTAGTCTATAGTTATTTCTGCTCGTTTAATTAACAGTGCAGAAGGCACTCGATTTTGATTTTTGAATTTTCTAATAAGTTATTTACAACTTGTTGTTTTAGTTTCTTCGTTTCTCCGTTTGTCTGTCCGCTGTCCGCTGCACCAATTTACGCACGTCCGCACCCAACAACTGTCGCTTTGCAAATTACTCATGTGTTTTTGATCTCAACACAACAAAGCCCCAGAGATAACCAAATTATTAAATCCAACACCCCATGTTGTTGTTGTGTGCGCAACAACACAGGTCAGAAGCACGATATAGAGAGCCATAGGTAACGACAAGACGGCTGCAACTTTTCGGCTCTCACTGCGCATGTACGCCACTTTTTACCAAAGACGACGCAATAGACTTGCAATGAATGGCAAATAGGCACTTTTTTTAGTTAATCGGCTGCTGCTGCTGAGGGGGGGATCTGGTTTGGAAGGGCCTCCCCGCATAATATAGGAAAATGTCAAGCGCTTCTAATGACATATCTCTGACCTCTACATTTTCCATACATTACCTGCAATAGCTTGCTAAAGTCTGAAATTGTTGAAAAATTTGTATCTTTGTATGAAAAAGTATCTAAATTTTCAAAGTATGTTTATGAAACTTAGCACATATGCATATTACACATAAATATAGTACATATCCTAAAATGGATCAGATCGGATAACTATATCATATATTTTCGGTTTCAATCTGAGTTTGTTGTATGTTTATCAATATATCTTAACCAAACTCACTATAGCTATGCCTCAGTCTGTACTCTACTAGCTGACCAAATTTGATCAAAATCGGACCGGTACATCTTACGCTAAATACTTTGAAATAGAGATACTTTTCATAAAAGATACAAATTTTTCAATATTTTTTGACTTTGGTACGCTATTGTAGATAATCTATTCAAAATGTAGAAGTCGAAGGTATGTCATTAGATGCGCTTGACATTTTTCTATATTATGCGGGGAGGCCCTTCTAAACCAGATCCCCCCATCAGCAGCAGCAGCCGATTAACTAAAAAAAGTGCTTATTTGCCATTCATTGCAAGTCTATTGCGTCGTCTTTGGTAAAAAGTGACGTACATGCGCAGTGAGAGCCAAAAAGTTGCAGCCGTCTTGTCGTTATCTATGGCTCTCTCAATCGTGCCTCTGACCTGTGTTGTTGCGCACACAACAACAACATGGGGTGCTGAATTTAATAATTTGGTTATCTCTGGAGCTTTGTTGTGTTGAGATCAAAAACTTTTGAGTAATTTGCAAAGCGACAGTTGTTGGGTGCGGACGTGCGTAAATTGGTGCAGCGGACAGCGGACAGACAGACATGCAACTGTGGTTTCCATTGCTGGCTAGTATGCTGTTCCACATGTAGTTGATGCTGTGGCTGTTGCGGCTTTTTACTGCTAAGTTGCTGATTGGCGTTGCTTCTGTTGCGGCTGAGGAAACTGCTGCTGTTGTTGCTGTTTTTGTTGTAGCTGCTGTTGAAGTTTATATAGGTGTCTAGAGGCCGGACCGTGTGGTCGCCTGATGATTGTGCCTTGAACGACTTGACTGTAAGAGGGACTAGTTGCTGATTTGTTAAGTTGTTGAAATGATATTGGCAGTTTGCTAGTTTGCAAACGTTCTTTAACTGGCTGCTGCTGTTGGTGGTCTAACCGCTGCTGATTATGTTGTGGCTGCTGTTGATATAGTGTTTGCAGTTGAATAGGTAACTGCTTACGTTCTTGTTGTCGTTTTAAAACGCTGGCATAGCGTACTACAAATCCCAGCTGTCTCATTTGAGTACGTAGCCAGTCGCATGGAGTGGAATGATGCAGATGCCGAATAATAATTCTAAATCCACGATCATCGCGTTTTTGGTGTGTGAACATATTTTCATTTTCAGCTTGTAGTAGTGCATAGAAAATGTTGTAGGTGGCAATATCTTTACATTCCACACGAACTCCGTCGTTTTGTGAGCATTTTGTAACAAACTTATTGGCACCAGGAGTATTGTTGAATTTGTTCAATAATGGCTGAATTTCACGCACGTTAGGCAGGAAAAGTGTCGGAATTTTGGCACTCAGTCTTGGCTGTGTTTGTTGATATTGTTGTGGTGCCTGTAGCTGCAGCTTTTCAGTTTGGTGACTTTGCTTTTCAGCTTGGTGCCGTTGCTGAGAATTTTGTTGCTGCGTCTGCTGGGTTTGGCTGCTGATTGTGCTGTGTATAACAGCTGAGGAAGTAATTTGAATAGCATTTGTTGAAATGCTAGAGTTGGCTGAATGGTTGGTAGCAATGTCGTTATTGTGTACTGGAGAGCTAGAATCACTATCGTCACTACTGTAATCCATTTGTTCTTTGGAGTTATTTTCCTGCATTTCTGTTAAAACAACGCGTACAATTTTATTTACAGTATTGCTGGATTTTGCAAGGCGTTTTGATTTGTGCCGAGTCATAGACAGGTTAATCTTGCGTTTAATTGGAGCTAATTTGTTTGTTGTAGTTGTAGGAACAGATTGATGTAAATTTACAGTTTGTTTGAGAACACAATTTGGCGCCACAATAGGAGTCTGTTGTTGGTGTTGATTTTGCTGTGCAAGACTCAAAAATGCCGCGTCTAACAAAGATGGCGAAGGTAGTGCTGTTGTTGCTACTGTCGGGGTCAATGCGCTGGTTAATGACCGAATTGGCGCCATGCTGGGCATTGGCTTTTGTTGCTGTTGTTGTTGTTGTTGAATAGTGGCCGTGGGAGGCAAACTCAGCAAAGGTGTTGTTGCCTCATTGTAGGCAGTCTGTGCAGGACAGTGTTCTTGTAGTTGTTGCTGCTCAGTAGAGTATATTGATGACAATGGTGCTGTAGGGTCATCCTTGCCAGTAACTGAGGCGACAAATGTGCTATTAGCACTAGCACGAGATGCAGGACTTAAAGCGATTGCTAGGCTGCAATCATTAGTTGAGCAGTCAGATACATTCGGCGATAGAGAAAAGGGGTGAAGTATCGATTCATTATCTGAGAATAATGAGGGATCACAATTTATCATGTGTATATTATTGACGCTTTCATCTTCACAAGATGAGAAACAGGATTCCTGTGCCAGGACATTATGATTCGAATGCTGATTTTCAGCTGTTTGTATATAGTTTCCCTTTTTTTCAGCAATGGACTTTGCTTTTTTTGTATTTGTAATTCGGCGACCAGCCATGTTTGGAAAAATATGGCGATAGCAAAAACAATTTGCATACAACACCGTAGTTAGTAACACTTATACATGTATGATCAGCTAATATTGCACACATACATGCACGACACAAAAGACAATTTTTTCGCACAGAGAAAAAGTTACATTGGACACGCACGCGCACAAATATTAAGTGTTTTCAGCTTTTAAATTATTTAATACAAATAAATTTGCCAATTATTTGCAGAAATACAATTTTTTAGAATTTAAGAGTACTTTTTTTTTTGGTTTTTGGTTTTTTTTTTTTGGTTTTTTGGTTGTTGGTTGTTGGTTTTTGGTTTTTTTGGGTTTTGGTTTAGTGCATCCTAAGCACAATAAGGGCTGGCCAACGACTGAAAGTCGAAGGTTACGCCTTTTCTTTATTTGCTTCATTACTTTTACATTAGCAACATTGTACAAATATTATTGGCGGTTACGTAGAACCTTTTCAAAAATAGCAACAAACATCACAGCTGAGATCGTACCAGCAGCATGTTGCTGAGAGCATAATAAAAACATGGCTGCCATGGGACAAGCTCAGCTGTGAAGGCGAATTGGAATGCAAGGCATTGCTGTTGACAAAATTAAGGTAATTGAACATAATAACAAGTGGTTTGATTTAATTTGCAAATTCTATTTCTATTTCAGGATTATGGAACAGCCCAAGTGGGCGCGCTTTACGATGAGCAGTCACTGACCAGTTATGAGGTGGGCGCAGCTGGACAACTGGACATATGTTAATCTGCCGTAAGTGTATGTTGTGCTGCAACCAAGCGGCAGGCGAATGCACGCGTCTTTTACACTGCAGTGCAGTTGATGACCGTCTCAAGATGGGATTTCTGTGCCGTAGCGGCCCCCCCCGCACCCAGCGGCCTGAACAATAGGAGCGTACAAATTGGCAAGAGCAGAGAGTTTAGCGTGCGCTGAATTCTGCAGACAGGAATGTTTTGATGCGTGGTTAGCTTATGAGGCGAAAGACTCGTCATAAGGAGTTTTGTGCCAGACAGCTGTATGGAAAGCTGGCGCAGCAGGACATCAGGCTCAGAAAGACTATGACGCTTTTGAGGAGATGACGGCCGCGTCTGTTGTAGATAGAGGTATGCGTTAGTTTTCTGTGAATTAGTAAGAAAAGGAGATTGATTAGTATCACCGTGGTGACTGGAGTTGGCCTCAGTCAGTACGCCGCTCTGTGGATGTTGGCCTTGTAGCTGATGGATGGCAGGCCGTTGTTGACGTGTGGTTTCTTGCTGCTGCAGCTGTGCAGCATTTGCAACAGGTTGAACAGTATGAGAATGATCATCGAGTTCCTGCTCTACACGGAGTTGTAGTTGTTCGAGTTGTAGATCCAAGTTTTGCTCATCAGTTTTATGTGGCTGAAGTTGTTGATCGCCGTGGTTGCTAGAGCTGGTCTCACTCAGGACGCCACTCTGTGGATTTTGGCCTTTTAGCTGCTGGATAGCGAGCCCTTGGGGCATCTACATCCGCTGCATTCCAGTAAGGCAATTTGTGAGAGTTTTTATATTGGTTGCCGTAATGGTTGTTTCTGATTGAGTTTCTATTGGCCAGGACGCTCACATCATTGGTAGCAGTGGCGTGCATATGATTAATGAGTGGACGATTTATGTTGACCGCATTGGAGAAATATTTACTGGGCAGACTATTCATCATTGGTTATGTCATTGGCAGTAACGAGAGAGGATTCCATATGGCAGCCTGCATATGTGGCCTCAGTATTGTTTGAATAAGGAGCAAAAGAAGACCTCTGTTCATTGTTGCTTAATGGCAATTTTAGACTACATTGTTGAGTCTTATTATTGGTAGCTGAATATGTGTGTAGAAAATCAAGCAGCAAGTCTAATTTCTTACCCATTTCAGTAACCATGATTGTATTTTGCTGCATTATTTGCAAGAAAGAGCTGTCAATTTGATGACCTGGTTGTTGGTGACGTATTTGGTGTAGCGATTGCAACTGTGGTTTCCATTGCTGGCTAGTAGCTGTTCCACTTGTAGTTGATGCTGTGGCTGTTGCGGCTTTTTACTGCTAAGTTGCTAATACTGGCGTTGCTTCTGTTGCGGCTGAGGAAACTGCTGCTGTTGATGCTGTTTTTGTTGTAGCTGCTGTTCAAGTTTATATAGGTGTCTAGAGGCCGGACCGTGTGGTCGCCTGATGATTGTGCCTTGAACGACTTGACTGTAAGAGGGACTAGTTGCTGATTTGTTAAGTTGTTGAAATGATATTGGCAGTTTGCTAGTTTGCAAACGTTCTTTAACTGGCTGCTGCTGTTGGTGGTCTAACCGCTGCTGATTATGTTGTGGCTGCTGTTGATATAGTGTTTGCAGTTGAATAGGTAACTGCTTACGTTCTTGTTGTCGTTTTAAAACGCTGGCATAGCGTACTACAAATCCCAGCTGTCTCATTTGAGTACGTAGCCAGTCGCATGGAGTGGAATGATGCAGATGCCGAATAATAATTCTAAATCCACGATCATCGCGTTTTTGGTGTGTGAACATATTTTCATTTTTAGCTTGTAGTAGTGCATAGAAAATGTTGTAGGTGGCAATATCTTTACATTCCACACGAACTCCGCCGTTTTGTGAGCATTTTGTAACAAACTTGTAGGCACCAGGAGTATTGTTGAATTTGTCCAATAATGGCTTAATTTCACGCACGTTAGACAGGAAAAGCGTCGGTATTTTGGCACTCAGTTTTGGCTGTGTTTGTTGATATTTGGCGCCACAATAGGCGTCTGTTGTTGGTGTTGATTTTGCTGTGCAAGACTCAAAAATGCCGCGTCTAACAAAGATGGCGAAGGTAGTGCTGTTGTTGCTACTGTCGGGGTCAATGCAACGGTTAATGACCGAATTGGCGCCATGTTGGGCATTGGCTTTTGTTGCTGTTGTTGTTGTTGTTGTATAGTGGCCGCGGGAGACAAACTCAGCAAAGGTGTTGTTGCCTCTTTGTAGGCAGTCTGTGCAGGACGGTGTTGTTGTAGTTGTTGCTGCTCAGTAGAGTATAATGATGACAATGGTGCTGTAGGGTCATCCTTGCCAGAAACTGAGGCGACAAATGTGCTATTCGCACTAGCACGAGATGCAGGACTTGAAGCGATTGCTAGGCTGCAATCATTAGTTGAGCAGTCAGATACATTCGGCGATGGAGAAGAGGGGTGAAGTGTCGATTCATTATCTGAGAATAATGAGGGATCACAATTTATCATGTGTATATTATTAACGCTTTCATCTTCACAAGATGAAAAACAGGATTCCTGTGCCAGGACATTATGATTCGAATGCTGATTTTCAGCCGTTTGTGTAAAATTTCCTTTTTTTTCAGCAATGGACTTTGCTTTTTTTGTATTTGTATTTCGGCGGCCAGCCATGTTTGGAAGAATATGGCGATAGCAATAACAATTTGCATACAACACCGTAGTTAATAACACTTATACATGTATGATCAGCTAATACTGCACACATACATGCACGACACAAAAGACAATTTTTTCACACAGAGAAAAAATTACTTTGGACACGCACGCGCACAAATATTAATTGTTTTCAGCTTTTAAATTATTTAATCATTTTTTTGGTTTTTTTGGTTTATTTTTTTTTTGGTTTAGTGCATACTAAGCACAATAAGGGCTGGCCAACGACTGAAAGTCGAAGGTTACGCCTTTTCTTTATTTGCTTCATTACTTTTTACATTAGCAACATTTTACAAATATTATTGGCGGTTACGTAGAACCTTTTCAAAAATAGCAACAATCTTCACAGCTGAGAGTCGTACCAGCAGCATGTTGCTGAGAGCATAATAAAAACATGGCTGCCATGGGACAAGCTCAGCTGTGAAGGCGAATTGGAAAACAGCTGACATAATTTAAGCATGGCATTGCTGTTGACAAAATTAAGGTAATTGAACATAATACAAGTGGTTTGATTTAATTTACAAATTCAATTTCTATTTCAGGATTATGGAACAGCCCAAGTGGGCGCGCTTTACGATGAGCAGTCACTGACCAGTTGTGAGTTGGGCGCAGCTGGACAACTGGACATATGTAAGTCTGCCGTAAATGTATGTTGTGCTGCAAACAAGCGGCAGGCGAATGCACGCGACTTTTACGCTGCAGTGCAGTTGATGACCGTCTCAAGATGGTATTTCTGTGCCGTAGTTGAAGCCTTATCTCTTCCTCATCATTTCTCCATTGTCGTTGCTTGAACAATAGGAGTGTACAAATTGGCATGAGCAGCAAGTTTAGCGTGCGCTGAATTCTGCAAACAGGAATGTTTTGATGCGTGGTTAGCTTATGACGCGAAAGACTCGTTTTCCGTGTAATATAAAGTTTAGACTGGGATGAAGTGGATGCATATTGTTGTGTACAGATGCGTGTAGCCAAAATATGTTTCCACGGAGCGAGTAAAGTATTCTTTGGTGACCATTTAATACTTCTTCTTTGTGTTACAGGTATTTTCAGGAATCGTTGCTGGATGGACTCACAAACATGTATTGCAGGCATAGGACGGATCAGCTGCTGCGGAATGGCAGGTGTAGCATCAGTCAGGTGTTGTGGCTTTTCCGAAGTCCGAGTCCACTGTTGTGTCTGCGTCTGATGTGCTTCAGGTACTGGGACAGCTTGGTAGCGCCGACTACGCGCCAAATTAATCAGCTGCTTGTATGTCTGCAGTTGAATTGGAGTGTCACCCGAAAGAGCGGCCTGCCGCTGCGGGCTGTTTACTGTAGGAGGCTGCAGCTGCCTGTAGAACGAGGATACGTTCTTTTTTGGTGACCATTTAATGACAATTCTTTTTTTTGCAGGTGAAGCTGTGCATTTCTGCTGACTTGGCACATGTCGTCGTTTAACAGGCGCCGATCGGATATACTGATGTGAAGCAGTGGGCTGTGGATCAACCACGACGTGAGTTTTCTGCCGTTGCTGTACATTTAATACACGCTGATAAGCAGAAGCATGCACAGGAGTCGCTAGCCGCTGTGTTCCTTTCGCCAACTGGATTTGTTCCCCTTGCGTCCGGTGCGGCTTCATCGGTTGAGGATGCTCAGTGAAAGAGCGTGTAGTTTTTTGCTGCAGGTTGTGCTCAGGTGAGGCCCATATCGATTGAGAGCGTGTTGGTATTGGTGAGTGATCCCAAGTTAAATCAGGCTGTAACTTAACATTTCCCGTATTTACAGGTGAAATTAAAAGCCGCTGCTGTTGTTGTTGGGGCCCATAAGGTCCAGGCGATGTTGGTTGTGTGTCAGACAACTGTATGGAAA
>JAWNNH010000317.1:0-30037 GCA_035043045.1 Hirtodrosophila alboralis
GAGCACTTGCGCAGTTGTCGATTCCTATGCCGTTTTACATGCAGATGTCATTGCGCGGGCATCGATGCCCGCTATGCAACCGTACGAAGTAGATCGCGGGCTAGGCGTTCCGCAACCGCACCAGCTAGGCTGCGGACTAGGCGTTCCTGCAACCGCACCAGCTAGGCCGCGGACTAACTTTTTGCAACATGCAAAATAAAAAACAAATAAAAGAAAGTGAAAATTATGATATTCCTTATTTTTATTGTACTATAATACTATATACTATTAAAAAAATTAAATTATTTAATGTCATTCCTACGGCGTATCACCCGCTTTTTCTGAAGCTTCTTTTTCCGCGACCATTGCAATCGACTCTGAAAATTAAATAAAAAGAAAAAAGGTTATGGTGAGACATTTTTAATAATGTTAACTAAATATATATTTATTTATTTATTAACACTTACATTTATTTACTTGGCGGCAGCAAAAGCTGGGCAAATTGGCGGCAAAATAGTCTTGGCGGCAGAGCGTCGTCTCGGCAGAGTGCTGTGGCGGCAGATCGTCATTTCGGCAAGTGGCGTCTGCACTGCAATTTGTACATATATTGCAAACAAATAGAACAATATAAAATGTTTAGTTATTAATGTTAACTAAATATACAAATATTTATTTATTAACACTTACATTCATTCGCTTGACGACAAATTGACGGGAAAAGAGATGTCTTGGCAGCGCTGCATTTTGTACATAAATATATGTTCATATGTATGTAGGTACAACCAAATTACAAACAAATAGAAAAATATGAAATGGTTGGTTACTAAGATTCAACTATATAAAATAGTTGCAATAAATACATTTAATAATACTTATATGGCTCTATAAAACACTTTTAACTCTAACACTTCGTGCGCGTGTAACAAGACGATTGCAAGTCAATAGCGATGTCCTTGCAGATTTTACCGATTGCTAAGCGATTGTTAAAATTACGTGCTCTCAATATTTTACCGATAACAGTGATAGAAGTTTGCAATGCACTTCTCTGCAATCGCACGGTTGGGCCCGTGACCTAGCTTGTTCGGTCGGGCCACAGCCTAGCTGGTACGAGCTGGACGTCCGCTCGAAAACCACTGGGAACCTTTTCCTTGTTTTTTTTTTACAAGTCTTAGTATTATATATATCGGAATATCGCAAGAGCGCAAAAGAATATCGGTTTCGACTTAATGTTGTAAAATAACAAAGCTCTGCGAAGTGTGCAAGCCTTTTTGTATAAAACCTTTTTTAGTATTGTAATGATTCATTACTAATGAATAATGTAAGTTAATTTTGCCGGATTTTTTATTTAAAAATCTTTTCCATTATTTTTTTACAAGCCTTAGTATAAAGTGTTAAGTGACATTAATTTCCATATTACATTTTGAAGTAATGATCGCCCCTAAAATTGATTTAACGCAAATAAAAATTGTAATTTCGGCTTTAATATTAACATAAACTTAAATTAAGAGGAAAATTAATTCAGAAAAAAAAAATATTACCTAATATTCGTGTAAATCGATGGCTAGGTGTATTCGCAAGAAAAGCGTATTCATTCTGTGGCGTTACGTGACACACTTTGAAAATTTTCAAAAAAATTCAAATTTTTTTTGACCCAAAAGTTTATTATTTTTACTTTGTTCAGATCTGAAATTTCCTCACCTGTGATCATCAGTGTAGATGTAATGTGTGACACAGCACGCTGCATCACATACTTCTTTTTTTTTTATTTTTTTACTGTCCCCATCATTTAAATCAGAGACAAGCATCCCTTGCCCGTACGGGCCGAACACCTTCGGCTAATCACTTGACCCGTTAATAATAAATAATTTTAAAGTTTTTATATTACTTTTTTTATCTTGCAAGTATACGGAAAATACATAAAATATTTGAACAATATAAACTATAAATCTAATTGGGATATATATAATATATGAATTTAAAAATTAACCATGCAAACGAGAGTCCGAGTTAGTATTGCTGCTATTTACCATGTTTTTACTAAACGTCACTAATCGCGGCTTTTCCTCAGACAAAGCTGCAGCGGCCTGGTTCTTTGGTCCAACCATGAAGTATGTACGAACACGTGGCTTTTCATGCTTAACGGGTCTGTCCTGCAACTTATCTTGTGTTTTATTGCTGATACTAGAAGTGTTCCTTATTTGCCATTTCGTCGTATTTGGTCGAAGTCTAGTAGGTATCATATGGGACTTAAGCTCAACTTCCTTGGTATTGAATACCTCACAGTCAACTTTCATCATCATTATGTCACCATTGTGCGATGGTTCAGCAGTAGGAAGCAACAACGATAATTTTGGACGTTTATTTTTATTTTCCATCGAAGGCGACAAAAGTATATGCTCTGTATTAAAGGAGATTACAAATAACGTATCGTCGTTTCGTTTGATATCTTGCAAAAGATTAAAGGACTTGGTGGTGTTATTAAACGTGCTTTTACTATGATGTTTATCTGTAGATAATTTACGTTGTTTGTGCTTACTCTCAGGCAAACTGTCATTGTAGCCAACAAAAGTCGTACGCTTGCCTAGGTTTGATGCTTCTCGTTTAGTGTCAGGTAGTTCCAAGTAATCTGTTAAAAACTTAAAACCATTTCCCTCATCAATGTTTAATTTTGTATGCATACTTAGGTTAAGGTATCCACTGACATTAATCAACTTTTGTAAATTATGTGCTAGTCGAGAATATTCTGAATTGTTTTCAGACGAGGCACAGGCACCATTACATTTTAATGGCAAGGGGAAAGTCAAAGGCGGAGGATTATTTCCTCTGTTAAATTCTGAAGCAGCTGTAGAATTCCAACGCTCATTTTGTGTAATATTGTTGTTTTGACTGGACGGCCCTAGAAAATGCAAGGGTGGCATAACCAATTCCTCTGATGGTCGGTTGCTTCTATTCAGCTTCTCGTTGTACTCCTCTTCAGATTCCACCCATAGCAGACGACGACCAACAGAAACGGACTCCTTACCATTCGAGTCGGTAACGGCGGCAAAACTGTCGGTGTCAAGATTCTGCTTGCTGAGATACGATTGGAAATTCCCAGCATTTAGAGTGACCATAAAGGCCATTGCAAAAAGGACGGCTACATTTTTCTTGACTGTCGCTGCATTAATACGTTGCTTAAAACTTTTCGAAGCTGGCTTTGGAGCGATTTTTATGTGATGCTCGGGCTTGGAAGCTGTGCCCAATGAATGTAATACAAATTCGCAGATGCTGCCTTTACGACACTTACACGTTTTGGAAAAAGAAACAAGTTGGTTCCGCAACGTCAAGTTTTCCTGCAAGTAAAAAAAAAAACAAATAAAATGTAATATACTTATTTTATCTGTTGAATATGTTAAATTCAATGATTTATAAAAATTATAATATATATTTTTAATATTAAATGTTTAAATTGATAGTTAGACCGGTAAGCCAGTATAGGTCACAAAAACCGCGAGACTCCGGAAGCCAGCCAATCAAACAGAATCAGCTGAAAGCGGATTGGACGGAAACAGTCAGTTACTGAAGTTACTGAATCAGATATATCCCGAACAACAACGCTAACAGAGATACCCGCAGAAATATATAGACCCGAAAAAAATTCAGTGGGCATAGATTCGTTCGCGAGTTATAAGTCCCCTGGATTGGACGGAATATTTTCCGCCATGGTACAGCCGACCAAAAATCGGATTATACCATGGCTACATCCACTCTTTGAAGTATGTCTTAGGAATGGCTACGTGTCTACGTCCTGGAGAACTGCACGTGTCGTGTTCCTGCCCAAAGTAGGCAAGTGCAGTCGAAAGACTACAGGCCGATAACCTTCAACTCTTTTCTGCTGAAAACACTGGAAGACTTCTAGAGCTCCACATTAAAGAAAATGCGTGCACGATTATAAAGCTAAATTAACACGCATTAGTGGAGACAGCGCTACGCTCCCTAGTAGCCACAATTGAGAAAGCACTCTATCATAAAAAATACGCAATGGGCGTATTCAACCTTGCGTCTACGGAAATATTAATGTTAAACCTATGAGCTGCAGCATCCATCTCTCCTCTCGGGGATACACAATCTGTTGAGCTGCAGAAGAGTCAGTGCCGAGTGGAGAGCCACAAACACAACCACGGATGGCGCATAGAGGCACACCGCAAGGCGGAGTCCTCATACTTTGAGCTGGTGGAGAGGACCCAACGGCAGACACTAGTCTGTATCACGGAGGCGTTGAGGACCACTCCAACTAAGGCACTAGAAACAATAATGTGCGTCAACCCCCTGGACATTCAAGGAAAACTCATTGCACAGAAAACAGGACAACGTCTCTAGGCAGCTAGGAAAGTTACACTTCTAGATTTTGAACTTAGCTCGATTGGCAGGGAGTTGCAGAGTAGCACAGACTAGGTAACACCTCTGTCTAATTTCAAAACTACAATAACGCAAATGGGACCGGGACGGCTCAAAAATAATTCGGGAGTCGGATCAGCAGTGTAATATGCAGAGCCAGAAATCAGGCAACCGTACACAGCTGCCAAATTTCAGCAGTATAATTCATAATTATTCCCACATTTATAGCATAATGCAACATATTGATGTCTATTTAAATGAAGTAAACAAATACTCAAAATATTACTATAGAATCTCATTCAAATTTGCAGGGTATGCCAACATCGACTAATAATAATTTTGTTGGCACTTTCAGTTGGCAGTTTCGTAGCGCTGTTGCCGATTTTCAATTCCTTAAGAAATTTTACTTGGTTTGAATTTTGTTTTAAAATCTTTGTATGCCTATACAGTACACACACATACTCACATAAATGCATAACTAGAGCATGCACATACAAATTTTGCCGGCTTTTTTATTTAAAAATCTTTTCCATTTATTTTTTTACAAGCCTTAGTATAAAGTCTTAAGTGATATAAATTTCCATATTACATTTTAAAGTAATGATCGCCCTTAAAATTGATTTAAGGCAAAAAAAACATTTATTTCAGCTTCAATATAAACTTAAATTAAGAGGAAAATTATTTCAGAAAAAAATGTTTACCTAATATTCGTGTAAATCGATGGCTAGGTGTATTCGCAAGAAAAGCGTATTCTGTCGCGTTACGTGACACACTTTGAAAATTTTCTAAAAAATTCAATTTTTTTTTGACCCAAAAGTTTATTATTTTTATTTTGTTTAGATCTGAAATTTCCGCACCTGTGATCGTCAGTGCAGATGTAATGTGTGACGCAGCACGCAGCATCACATACTTCTTTTTTTTATATTTTTTTTACTGTCCCATCATTTAAATCAAAACCGAACACATTCGGCAAGTCATACAGACACGAGCCAAAGTAGCGAGCTGGCGTTCATATTAGATACAAGTTTTTCAACAATTTCAGACTTTAGCAGGCTATTGCAGATAACCTATGTAAAATGTAAAAGTCGAAGGTATGTCATTAGATGCGCTTGACATTTTCCTATATTATGTGGGGATTCGCTTTCAAACCAGATCCCCCAATCAGCAGCAGCCGCTGATTAACTAAGAAAAAGTGCCTATTTGGCATACACTAGTCGGTATAAGTATTTTGACGAAATAAAAATAGTTCATTCTGGTATGTAATTTTCAAACGGCTTTGTTTAGAATTCTTGTTTATTTTATCTTTTTTAGTAATAACTAATATAAGCTTAAAAATAGGTAATCAAATATTTTTTCATAGAAACTTAAAAAAATATATATTAATTTGTAATTTCATGTGTTGGCATAAGTATTTTGACAAGGTACTTTTTAGTATCCAAATAAGGTTTGGATACTTTTATCTAAACTTAACTTTAAAGTCATTAAAATGTAGTGTCAGCAACAAGAATAGCACCAAGCCAGTTGGCTAGCTTCATTTTAGGGAAAAATATACATATAAGGAGATAATATCCTTAAAATATTCGGTAGTCGGCATATTGATCCGATATTCTCATAAAGTAATCAGTATTGTCAATTCAATTGTGAAATTGCTAAAACATTTGAGGAAAAGAGCCCAAAATCAAAATTACTCACAAAGGAAGAATATTTTAAGTCCTCCACACAACTAAAAAAAAATATAAAAAAAATGCAAGGATAACAACATTTAGAGATTGATTAAAGACAGGCAATTTCACTACCAGCGCAACATAAACCGTGGGATCCAAATTGACAATGAACGCAGCGGAGGTCTTCGTAGGCGATTGTGAAATCGTTTTCAAATGTAGCGCGATTCAAGACTACATTATCGACTGGTATTCTTTCTGCAGCGCGAACCTGTGTCTGAACAGTCTATCACTGTATCTGCTGGCAAGCCTACCAATTTGCTCCTCCACTGATGCAGAAAAAAATGCATTATTAATTATTTAAATTAGTTGTTTCTTTATTTATTTTGTAATGAATTATAGTTTAGTTAATGATCCATTAATATATTTATGTGATTATAAAACCAAATAGCAAAAAAATTAATTCGGCGGCATTGCCGGAACTCTAAAGACCGAATTTCGAAGGACATTCTGAAATCAATACTGACAAAAACATATCTAGCTATAAGATGTTATTTCGTCGTTTATCCATCGATTTTAATGATTAATATCTCAAACGAAGCCTCATGAATGGAGCTGTGTTAATGTAGAGAAGAAAAAAACGACATTTTTTTTCCTACTATTCCTCGATTTTTAAAACCAAAAAATCGTAAGAAAATTACCACAAAGAAAATCATAATTTTTTTTAAATCAAAATTATATACAGGCCTAATTCCATTTTTGGTGGGATTTCAAATTGGCCCTTGGATTTCCCATAAGAATATCTTACTGTGTTAGCAGTATTGAAAACCATTCAACCGAAAACAGCTGTTTTTAAAAATAAAAAGAGCTGTGTTTAGTTATGAAGTGGCCTGATAATCATAATTTAAATAATTATTTGCGCTAAAAATTTTTATGGAAGATTTAGCTGCTGCAAAATTGAAAAAGTCAAAAAATATTAGATTTTATTTTTATTTCTTCATATTTTGAACACCTTTAAGCTTTTTAGCCTCAACATTTTCCATTTTTTTGAAATGCTGGAGCATTCATTGCTAAATTTTGCTGCATCATGATACAGGCTGCTTACTGTGGCAATATTGGTTTCCATTGTCGTTAGAGCAACCTGCATATTTGGTCCGCCACCAGTTGCCAAAGCCTCTCGCTTGTTGGTATTTAATTTGCGCCGTATAATCACTTTCCAGACAGACCACACCTTAAAAAATTTATATAAATATTTGAGTTGCCTTGAAAAAATCTAACTGGATTGACGTCATTTTTGGAATTTGAAAAAATTAAAAGTTAATTTTTTTTTTCAAATTCCAATAGTGACGTCAATCCAGCTAGATTTTCACAATTTAACAAATGATACGTCACTAAAAACCTTGCCAATATTTGTGTTAACTAACTCGATCGCCCTTTACAAATCCCATTTCAATATCAGAAGTTGCCGTCATGAATTTAAGGATTATTTCGGCATGCTGGGCATTTATATGTTCACGCATATAGAAATAAACAGATTAAAGCTAAAACAGGATATTAACAAAATAATACTTACATGTTCATATTTGTGTTATTTTCAACAACCAAATGTTAGTGTTGAGCATTAGCAAACAGCAATGTTGCAACACGTGAGTTGTTTTTGCAGAGCTGTCAGCTGATGCTCTGTGTTTGTTCACATAACAGATTTAGATTTTTATGAGTTATGATTTAAAATGATTGTTTATTTTATAATAGTGATTTTGGATGCATAATGAAAGGTTCAAAATATGCACCAAAACATTGTTTGAATATATCACGCACTGGGGCAAATACATTAAATTTAATTACCCTCAAAATATCGTGTTGTGCAGGCCAAAGTTGACCCAAAAAAGATATGACTACTAAAAAACTATAAGTAAGCTTTATAAAGTTGAATTACAAAAGTGGTGATGCAATGCCAATATCAAAACAACAAAAAATTTATCTATAATTTTTATTTAAGTCAAAAGTGTTTTAAAATAGTAGAATTTAATTAATTTATAAGCTACCGAAATGGAAAAGCGGACTAAAACTCAAGTAAGTTTTAATACGCGATTTTTGGAGGAAAATTCGTAGCGGGAAATTCGTTTTCGCGAGATTTAACTAATTCGGCCCAGCCGTTGTCAAGTGTTGAATTCCCAAACACTTTTTTGGCTCCATATATATTAATACATACATATGTATTATTAGTGAGTGAGAAAAGAAGAACCTGTATAATCCATCTAAGTTTAAAAAAATTCATCTTATTTGCTTTGGTGTCACCAATGGTATTCTCCGAAATATTTATATATGCATGTAAGAAGGCATCACTTATTCTTTAAGGAACAACGTATTAAAGTAACGTTTATCCAATTTTCGGCCTTAGATATCAATGATCGATTTTTGACTTTCAACAATAAGATGAAACCCTTGTTTTAAAATTTTACGAAGCCATTTTTTCGTGGAAAATTTTAACAACTCTCAAACTTTTGGATTTTTGATCAATTTCAATAAAAACCCATACAAATTTAAGCAATGCAACTGCTTATTATGACATGTCCTTGTTTCGAAGTTTAGTAATTGACTTTCGGATAATCGGCACTCAACTTTTGTCCCTTTCTATATCCATTATTAACACTAAGCTGACAAAAATAAATTTTAAAAATATTCAAACTATGAAAAATAATTTCGGACTACTTTAACAACATTCAAAGGTGTAATAAAGCAACAACAACTAATACCTTCGTTTCCAACGGGTATATTTTTGAAAATGTGGCTTTGGTTAAATGATAATATCTCCAAACACAGTTTATTGATGTTAAAAATGTTTATTATTTTAAAAAAGGTAATAAAATTCCACATAAACGTGTCATTAAATATTTTGAAATTAGATTATTCGTTCATAAGTTATAAGAAATTGAATTAAAAAAATATTGCATACAAATTGAAAATAAATTTATTTTTATACAATATTTCCTCCAAAACCAGAATTTTCGTTTTTTGTATCACTTTTTGAATCTGTAAGTTTAATTATTTTAAAATAAATAAAAACAAGAAAGAAACGGCTATATACGGTACAGAAGTCCGATTTCAGTCAAAAAGTATCCAATAATCGTGATTCTATATCTATATGGGTTGGTTCTGATATCTATAAAATCAAAAAAGTTTTGCATAGAACTTTTTCCCCCAATTGTTTCTATGGCTATATGATATAGTGTTCCGATTTTGATCAAACTTGGTCAGATTGTACAAATCATAATTATGCATCTAAATGTTGAGTTTGATTTCGATATCTTAAAAAACAAAGTTTTTTTTGACGAAAATTTACAATTTAAGAGAGAAAACAGAGATGCGTTAGTATATTGACAGAAAAAATTTTGCATATTGTCTACGGAAAAATCAAAGCGGAAATATTCGATAAGATACGCCAATCCTTAGGATCATGATTCTCTCTAAATAAAGCAAACAAACCATTCAAATCGCCGCAATAGCTAAAGTTTCTAGTCAGTTGAAACTTCTCATGAAAGCCTTCAAATATGACTAGAAAAGTGATGACCAAGGTGAAATTCTTTAAAAAAAAAAAAATGGTTTGCATTTTTGAAATCAGCGCTCAAAAATACATCAAGAATAGTCTGTGAGAGACTAGTTCCCTCTATTAAAAAAAAAAATTGTAAGCTAGTGTAATTTTTATGGGAGCTATAAGATTTAGTGCTCCGATTTTGATGAAACTTAGTCGGATTGGTCAGCTTATAATAATAGTAAGATATGCCAAGTTTGGTCTTGATTACTTGAAAAACAATTTTTTGGACCGAACGGTGCTGTGTATATCTTCCAAAATTCTTAAATTAAGTTATTCGATCTGAAGTTCTTAGAGACTAAAATGTTTGTGGAATTTATTCTCCCAAACTCGAATTTTTGGTTTTATATCACTCTTTGGATCTGTAGGTAATAAAAAACAAGAAAGAAACGGCTATCTTGGGCAGGCCGAAGCTATATACCCTTGCAATGGTCTCCTAACAAAATTTTAAAAGCCAACTTTGGTTTTGATATCTTAAAAAAAAAGATTTTCAAACGAGCACTTTTCGACCGATTGTTCCTATAGGAGCTATAAGATATAGTGGTCCGATTTTGTTAAGACTAGGTCAGATTGTACAGAATTGCACAAATGCATCGATATGCCAAGTTTGGCTTTGCTATCTTGAAAAAAAAATAAAAATGATATATACAAACACTTCATAAAAATTAATTGTCTTCGATTTTGCCTCCATATATAGTGGTCCGATCGGGCTGATATTGACATACAAACTACATACATTATCAAGCTTCATCTGTGCCGAGTTTCATCAATATATCTTAAAAATAAAGCCAAAAACTTTGCATAGAAACAGACGGACAGACGGACATGGCTATATCGACTGAGCTATTCGTCCTGACAAAAAAAAATATATATATTTGCAAGGGTATACAAATTTTTAAATTTCAGTCGACATATATAGAAGTTTTTAAATAAGATGTTTAATATGGAAATTTTTATAATGTGTAAAAATTTCCAATGTGAATTAAAAAAAATAATAATAAAAAACCGTCAGCTGAGCCCGTGGTATAGGTATAGTTTAATAAAAAACAAATAAATAACCAGATATAATCCTTAACCAAACTTAACATACTCAAAATGTTTTTTTTCTAATTGAGATTTGTTTTAAATGCTGAGGAAGAAGATCAGTTGAACGTAAAATGCATGTAGTGGTTTTAGATGAGAAAATGAGATTGGCATGATTGGCTATACATGTTGGCAATATTTGTTTGACGCCTGATTAATGTATATTTATGAGTTGAATGCTGAACTGATCACTTTAAATTGTTTTTGGCGACACAAAAGAATCCAACTGCACCCATTTTCCAAATCGTTTAATAATTTTGTCATTTAACTTCACTTCCGGATTCACTTAAAAGCTTTACATAAGAAATATACCCCTAAAAAGCGATTTTAACACATCCTGTTATTTTACAAATATATATACATTTCTATACTCTTCGTTACGCTTGATCACAATTGAAATGTCGTTGTTGATAAAGGTAAAGCTCAGCCAGCTACAGCCCAATTACTAAAATTGCTCTTACTAATCTCGCAAAAAAACATTATATCGTTGTTGTTGAAAGTCAAACCGTTTTAATCTTGACTAGTGGTTCAAAACAGTTGCTATAAAACGTAAGACGTATGGGCTTATAATTTTAACATTTGTCGACCAATACTTAGAAAACATTTTTATGGTTTTTACGATTAGTAAATCTTTAGATCTAAGAAGTAATACAAAAAACCAAAATTCCTGTTATGGAGAAACAATTGCCCAAAAAATTGTATTTTTTTAAATATATATTACATATTTTAGACAACATTTTCATTTCAATCCGCAATATCATGTAAACAAATAATCCTATTTAAAAATGTTGTATGTTGTAATTAGTAAATCTAAATATTCGAGATCCGTGTGTAAAATAGATAAACTCGGCTATTAATACTTATCAAAAATATATATACTTTATATTTTTTATTTATTTATTCATTTATTTATTCTGGCAGACAATAAGTGCTGTTCTAGATAAGCAAACGTTATAATAATATAAAAAAAAAAAAAAAATTATACCCCTGTAGCCGTACAAATTCTTGATCAGCACGATGAGCTGAGTAATGACCGCCTGTCTGTCTGTTCCTATGAAAAAATTTTCGCATTGCGTTTGAACTAATACTTGACTGAAAAACTTTTTTCAAAGTATCAAAATCAAACTCAGCAGTCGGGTGTAGTATTATAATTTTTACATTCAGACCAAAAACGGACTATTATATCTTATAGTTCCCATTGAAACGATCGGCCCAATACTGAAATTTTTAGGAAGACTTTTGCAAAAGTTTATAGCTTCGGCGTGCCAAGATAGCCGTTTCTATTTTTTTTTTGTTTTTATTTTTTTGTGGCGATGAAATTAAGTGGTGGTGACCTGACTTACCCCTTTAAGCGTATAATTCTCTTTTTGAAGATTGCTGATACGGGTTTCCAATGAAACCATATATTCCTTTTTCTTTTTCCGCGACAATGAAGCAGATTCGCGATTTTTAATCATTCTTTGTTGCTTTTTGTACATCTTTTCATCAATAACATCCCTACTGATATAATTAGAGCGATCTGGCACCTTTATGGATGTGTTACGGTTAAAATTGGAGACAAAAATCTGATGTTTGTTTTCAGAATAGTTTGGCGGGCTTTGTGTGGGAGCTAAATCTGCTACTTGTACCACGGTTGAATGGCCCACACTTCCAGCCTTCATGATGATTTTAGGGACTTGTGACTTAACACTTTCATTAAGTTTTGCATCATTAGAACAGTTTGAGTTCATTTTAAGCATAAGAGCTTTATAATCATTTGAAGAAAGAAAAATGGTTTTAGTCTTATTGCTAGTTTCTGCTGGATGATTAACCATCTGTATTTTTTCCTGAGGTGGCTTTTTTGTGGCTACTGTGGTTACAACCGGCACATTTTGTATCGATACAGAAATGGGTGGTATAAGTTCCGAATTGTTACTATGTTGTCCTACTATCTGCTGATCATTATGGACGGCCATTGTAATCAAAGGCATCTGCATTTCTTTTTGAATAACGTTATTTATCGCAATGCTTTGAACATGTGGTATTTCGAATTTTGGTACACCAATCATAGAAGACGCAATATTAATTTGGTCGAGTTGCCTACTTTGCCATGCATCGGAGGTGTCACTGTGCACACCGCTCGTTGAACTGCCACTGATGCTGCCACAACTTTCCGTTGGAGACGGTGTATTCCGATTTTGACTATGTTCTAACAGATTGTTGCGCGTTAATTCTTCAATTTCGGCATTTTCGTAACAAACGTTCATAAAATCACCTAAGCTTTTCGGAGTTGAAAAAGCCTCATGTGGAGACAAACTTTGCATGGAGAACGCCGATAAATTGTTAAAATTTAGCTCCAAATCATTATAGCTATCAGATGAAGTTTGAAATAAGTCGGAGAAAAAATGTTCACTTTGTAGTGAATTCGCACGATCTTGAGGCATAAGTCCATTAAAATCCAATGAACAATCTAGGTTCGAAACTGTTGAGCTTATGATTTCATCAAAAGCTTGTGAATTCACGCCATAATCGTCCGGCGATGACATAAACGATGACAATTCATCTAAAAAAGAAAACAAATAAATATATATATAAATTGTATTAACCATACCAATAACATTGTTAAAGTTTTATAAAAAAAAAAAAAAAAAAGCGAGAATATCCAACTACGGTACACGCTCTACCCAGTCCAAAACTGCAAATACACTTTTCGGCACTTGAATGGGACACTCCTTAATTCTTTATTTAGCCGCCGTTTCTAAATCAAGCACGTTAGAAATTTTATATTTTTTTAATTTCACTTAAATTTATTGTTGTCATTAAACCAGAAGAAAAATGTAATGCGTAAGTAGCATTAAAAAAAAAATATTAACGAAAAAGTGGCAGAATTCGGGTGCTATATTTACGCCACTTGACTTTCACAACATAACAAAAAAAAAACAGAATTACATACATTTAAGATAGCATTTTGGATTTTAAAAAATATTTTTAATAGTGTGTTGATCCCACTTTCTACTCCAGCGTTTGGGTATACCTGAATATTGTTAGCCAGTTCCAAATAGTTGACTTGTCAACCATCATCAAACATTTCCGATGATATTCAAATACGATGAGTAGGGCGGCCAGCTAAGTAGCTCCACATTTTTGTAATCCTAACTGAATGCATTGACGCATTGTTTGTAAATCAACGGCAAAGGTCAAAAATGGTAATGAATACATTGAAGGCTCATTCAATTCACCATTTAAAAACCCCTCCATACCATCGGGGTCTCGGCTATGCAGCCGGTCCAAATGATGAGTTTCTTTGCGGAGGTTAAGAAAATAATAGTTATAGTCATAGTGGCCCGCCAAATTATTATTTTTTCTCTGAGAAGAACCGAAATCCAGTTCACATGTGAGCGATGAAAACTAACGCGTTACTCTTTTTAAACCAGGTTAAGGGGTGATTTTTTCTTCATTTTTAGTCTTATTATATGCTAAGGATTCAAAATAACATGAGGAACAATTGAATTGCCTTGATAAGATATTGATGCTTTTCTTAATATAAGGTATGTATACGAAAGTAACTTGTCGCACACAAAAGCAATTTACGTGTATAAAAAACAATGACGGTATTCACGTAATGTCTTAAATGCCCATTAATCGGTTACAACCGAGACGATTAAATATCTTAAACTTAGGGTTGTTAAATTTATAATGTTGTGTAAATAATAAATCAGTATTTCATGTCAAATATCTTGCACGCAATAGAAAATGTAGATTATTTCTGCAACTTTAATTAAACGATTAAATAATATCAGAACTTGTTTCTTAAATATGGGATTTACCAAAACTTATAAGCAGGCGTGTAAATGCAACATATTCAACAGCTGATTTACGCAGTTTATGCACAATAGCTTAAATATATAAGCAACCTTAGGTTTACATGCATTTAAGACATTAAGTTAATGACCTAAATATAATTAAATGTATTTATGTAACTTGTAAACTTATTCATAATTTTAAATAATTGCATTAATTGTTATATCTTTGCAAAACGGTATTATAAGTTTTTGGCTTTATCTTTGAGCTATCTTGATCAAACTCGTCACAGATAAAGCTTGATAATGTTTGTATTTTGTATGTAAATTCAGCCCGATCGAACCACTATATCATATAGCTGCTATAGGAACATTCGGAGACACTTCATTTTCATGAAAAATGTTTGTATGAAAAACTTTTTAAAAAAATCGGAGCACTATATCTTCTAGCTTCTTTGTTTTTTTTTAAATATCAAACCCAAACTTGTCATATCTATGTATATATACGATTTGAACAATCTGACCAAGTTTGAACAATATCAGACCACTATATCTTATAGCTCCTATAGGGACAATCGGTCGAAAAGTACTCGTGTAAAAAACTTTATTGTTTTTTAAGATATCAAAATCAAAGTTGGCATTCAGAATTTTCTTAGGAGACCATTGCAAGGGTATATAGCGTCGGCGTGCCGAAGAAAAATCTCCAAAATGGTTTCTAAGACAAAAAAAAAGAAGTGATTAAATTTTGCACAAAAAAAATGTTCATGTTACATAAAACATTTTTAAGAATTTTAAAAACTACTAAATCAACGTTATAGCTTCTACCAGAGATTATAAAATACCAAGACTTTGCATGAGGCGTCCAAAAGCTGTTCTATGGTGTTCAAAACTCATCTAATTTTGTATTTTCTATGAGCACTCAGAACATATACTGATTTAGTCGCCGAATATTGTTTGACGGCTGTGGTGTTGCAATAGAGACTCAGATGCTGATGCGCGGGTCCAGGATTCGAATCCCGCACCAGGATGTAATTTTTCTTCATGTTTTTTTTTTATTTAATCGTCATTGTTTTTTTTCTGAGCTGACGTCAATATAGCCATAGCTTTGCTTTTGAGCTGTCTTGATTTTCGTCATGCTTTCTTGGCACAGATGCGTGTTGTTGTTATTGCAGGTAGTTTGTATGGTTGATTCAGGACGAACGGACCACTATATCATAAAGATCTCATAGGAACAATCGGTGACAATCAAAAATTATAATTATTGTACAAAAATTTTTAATTTTTGTGCTGTTCCTTTTGCATTTTGTAGCACAAAGAGATTGATTCCTAAGCAGAAATAAAATTAAGAAATCCAAAATTGCCATTTTATGGTCCCTAGATTATGCTAGCAAATTTTAAAGTGGACAAAAGAAGCCATTTACCTTAGACAGGTAAAATAAGATAAGACAGGCACCTCGATTTGAGATAATTTCTGGAGTCTCAATAGCCAATACAGCCAATAAGTCTATATGCAACGAGAATTTTTACAAAAAGTTTGCAAAATGTAAGGTTTTAAATCATACAATGATCCGATAGTACCAAAGAGCAGCGATAAGCAAATTGCCAGAGCTAAAACTCAATCCCAAAAAATGTAATTAAATTTTATGAAGAATTTTGAATTAGCTTTCTGAAATCTTTTTTTCAGTTGAAAAAGTGATGTTTTCTCCAAAATATAAAAAATAAACTAGTTTTCGAAATAATTTTTGATTTGGGAAGCATTTTCAAAATTTAGTCTATTGAAATTTGACACTTTTGGCTCAATAAAAAACATTTGAAAAGTCACTTCTTCCAATGGTACGGTTATTGCTTTTCTCGACCGATTTTACAAATTTTTTAAATTAAAAAATTCAAATTAGCAAAAATTTTGCTCAACTAAATTATTGTCCACGTGCCAAAGAAAACTATAAAATTAAATGTATGTCCTATTCAAACGGCGTGTATAAGGTGTCCTATTCAAGTGGCGAGGTATGTAAATTGAATCTACATACATACTGTACTTAGAAAATTCTTACATTTGAAAAAAAAAATAATTTTTCCTTTTTCTAAACAAAAATTAATACTTTTAAATATTGAACATTATCGGAAGACTTAAAAGGACCCTTGCTCCTCAGCCGAACCAATTGAATTGAATTGGCAATACAGATAATTTTATGAGAATATACCATCAATATGCTGACTACTGGATATGTTTTGCCCTTAAAAAGAATATTTTAGGGATATTTCCTATTTTATGCAGTGTAGTGTGCCCATATAATACATGCATATCATATTCAATAATATACCACTGACCTATTGTCGGCAAAATACTTACGTAAATATGTCAATGAATGGTCATTGGTTGTGCATGGTAACATGACCTACAATTAACAGTCAAAATGCTGACACGAAAAGATCAAATGCGCTGACCGCCTGACCGACATAAGTACTTGCATGCATATGAACACATACTCCGTTTCTATTACATAAAACTATAATTACACTATTATTATACTTTCACTCATAATTATATAATAATCTATATAAGCGGAGCAACAAACATTCTACCTATATTTTTTTTTAAGATTTAGCTTGACAACTGATTTGGTGCTATAATCGTTGTCGCAACTGACATAGCTATCAAGATATAAATATATATCAAGAATATATATCACTCATTTTCTTCAAGACTGTCATAATTCAAAAAACATGATGGGTAAAGAGTATGACTCATACCGTATGAGTGCTATAGTCGAGTATAACTGTCAGAAAGTTATTTTCCATTATTAATTAACAGGTCGAGATCCGCAAACATATATCAACATTAAAATCAAGCAATGCTAAGGCCATTGCTTGCTTGGCAGGTTGCTGTTGTATGTATGAACAATTATTTTCTTTAATGAGTTCGGTGTTAATTGACCGATCGTTCTGAAATTTACGCAGCATATTCATATTATATATATATAATATTAACAGGCTAAACGAAACTCATACAGATGAGTTTTTAAACGTAGTAAAAATTTTAATTAACACAAGATTCTTACCACATATACCACACATTTGTTGAGTTGCTATTATTTTATAGCGACTGTTTTGAGTCAATAGCCAAGAAATAAGAACACGTTGGCTTTCAACTTTAATGTTTAATACGAGATTAATTTGCGGGAGTTTAATTGGCTGACCTGGAACAATTTTTTGAGCTTTACCTCGACCTACCACGAAAATACAATAATATAGTGCGCAAGCGTAAAAATCAAAATAAAGATTCTAAACTAAAACATAAACTTAAAAATTATTAAAAATGTGGCTAACATCGATTTTTCCCTGGACATAATAATATGTACGATTTGCATAAAATATAGAAAACTACTCGGTAATCAATTTATCTGATACCCAAAAGTAAGTATTTAGCTGTAAAAGTAAAATGTAATTATAAAATATTATAGAAAATAAATTTATGTATTAATTGACATAAAAAAAAGGGCAGTGTAGAAGAAAGGTGACTGGTGCAGCAACTTTTCAGATAGGAGGAAACGTATGAAATTCATTGCAAATTAATTGAGATAACTTAGTAGCTTTGTTAAAAAAGCTTTTATAATCAAAATCAGCTGTTAAGAAGCATTGTACACCAAATACGCTTGCAGAATTAATGATACCCGACAAGTAACTTTGTCGAATTGAGATCCTTTCCAGTCGTCAAAATCTCTTGCAGCCGAAATTATAAAGAATGTATCATTTAGAAAAATAAGACGACCTGTGGTAGCTACAAATCTACCTGGTAAAATAACTAAAAAAGTTTCTTTGCTTAAATACGCCAATAAATAGATGGGACAACTTTGGGGTTTGGCTCATAAAATTTGTTAAAAAGGGTTATTTTGATTGGTAATGATGCAGGAAGGAGTATTCTTCGGCGGAAAGCCGAAAATTGCATATTAATCATATACAAATTACATTAAGCTTGGCGGTGCCTATATAATGATGTGGGGGAGCTTTATGTATCAAGTAGTTGGTCCAGTACATCTGAAATAGGTTACTATAATTAGATTTAGGTCCAAAAACTTTTTTGAATTAGTAATGCACCCATTTGCAGTAAAAACATTTGCCTTAGATGTATAATCCAACAGGATAATAATCCAAAACACGCTTCAACCTAAGTCGGAGATTGGTTCACGGAAAACAACGTGCGGGTTCTTAAGTGGCCAAGTCAGTCTCCTGACCTAAATCAAATAGAAAACCTTTGGACTGAATTAAAAAGAAGAATTTTTATGCATCCGAGCAGAAATAGAGCCCAATAAAGGGAAAATGTAAAATGGGCGTGGCATGATATCCCTGTTGCCGTGTAATATCAACTATGCCTAAATGAAACCGAGTGCTCAAAAATAATGGCGCACATTGTAGCTTCTAACCATACTTATTAATAAAAACTAAAATAATTAATAATTTTTTATAAAAATTATATTTTAGATTAAGTTTAATTCATCGTGCCTATTATTATGTCCTGGCAAAATCTATGTTGACCCCAGTTTTATTAATTTTTAAGTTTATATTTTCAATTAAGTACCTTAATTTTAATTTTTTTTTAATAATATCAAATTCAAAAATTAAACTTAAATGTTACAAACTTTAGAAAATTAGCATTTGAATAAAAATTAGACACCCGTACCTATTATTTTGTCCAGGTGTATATATATATACGTATATATAAGTAACAGCAGCTGTACTGGGTGCAAGGAAAGCTTACCACCATGTTATCAGTAAACTGTTAAGGACAATAATGTTAAGGCAATCAACGGCTATTTGAATTTTACGTAAAACTATGCTGCTGTGCTGTTACTGCTGAACCTAACATGGGGAGTATATTGGAAGCCTGACTTCCAATAGACTCTTTACGGGGAAGCAGACGCAGCTTGTATATGGCTCTCCTGATCATTTCAGACGCTATGATGTGAAAAAAAAAATTTGCAGCTACTTGTCATTTCCGGATTAACTTGAGACAAGATTTAAGTCCAGATACTCCTTAACAAAGGCAGAGTACTGCTCCTTGAGATGAGAATGACGTCTCAATTTGCGTTTAAGGCTGAGAAACCGACTATGAGCCTGTACATAGGACTCTCCTAGCAGCTTTGCACTCTGCACGCATTCCAACTCCTGCTTGCTGGCTTTTACAGTACGCTCTTCGAAACCTTCGATAAGCAATAGTATTGATAGCAGCCAATAACGATGTGTTGCGCAAGTTTTTGAATCCACAGGTCAAGACCCAGCCAAGACGAGTCTTCTGCAGAAGCGGTAAGCCTTAATTTGTCCAACGCTGAACAACTCAAAGAAAAGGCTCGCTCTAATCAGCAGATCTAGACACCGTGGTTTGTTGAATGACGGAATTTTTCAATCTGAAGTATCTATAGCGAAACTAGGCTGGATATCGGTAATCGTTGGCTCAATAAGCCCGGTAAAGGTAGTGGAATAGTCGGAAGCTTGTGACTACATGTTTATATTTACAGTGGCCCTATCAATACAAACGCTTGTGTCTCCCAGAGCCGATATCAAAGTTGTGGCTCTTGTTATCTTTAATTGTAATATCTGTGCGAGCCAGGAAGTAATCAAATGCAGTTGAGAACCAGAATCAAATAAGGTTCTACAGGAAACCAAAATACCAGTTGTTTTTTACCAATACTACCGCGGTGGCCAACAGCACAACAACAGATTGGAGACCTTGGTCATCAAGAGAGGTAGAAGTCGGTGTTAGTTCTGATGCTTGCATATCAACTGATGCAACAAAATGTAACAAAGTATGGTGCTTGCCTCCACAGATACGGCACTGACTACTGTTACAGGAACGCGTCTGATGGCCATTTTATAGGCAGTTGTAACAAAGACCCAGTTTCTTGACTTCTTTGTGACGAAGCGAGGGCGACAAGTTTTCACATTGTGGGCAAGTGTATATAAAATGACCAGGTGCGTCACAGAAACTACATTAGATTAGGTTAGTCTAGGCAACTGGTGCTTTTTTGCCTGAGAACGCTTTCCATTTTTTTACAACGCCCTTCCAAAAAACTCAAAAATACCTCGGCTGAAATCATTTTGACATCGCACGTGGTCTCCTCCCAGTTCGTCTGAGTCGCTGTGTCCAACTTGCTAAGCAAAGTATGCACCATTACGCAGCCTGCTATCTGTTTCAATGTACCTAAAGACTTTCATGCGCGCATGTGAGAGTTCACCTTTTCCGAGCTGGCGATGAGCCCACTCTCTTGAGCCCAAGGATCTCTTTAATATGTGCCGCATTTAACGCTGTATCGTTATCTACAACAGATTCAAACATTGCGAAAATGTCCACATACTCAGTATAGCCGCCGGAAAAGGGTGGCAAACTTCAGTTCGGGCAATCGCGATCGGTTGGCCATTACTACTGTTCGATTTGCGAAATCCTCGTTTCGACCGACAGTAATTGACGAAAAAGCACTGGATTGGCGTCGTTGAAAATGTACATGAATGGCTGCCTCAATTGTGGCTACAGATTCATCAAAATCGTCACGCAACTTGCTGCCAATATCAATATAGACAAGCCCTACTAACGAATCATGCGCGACGTTAAATGCAGATTTGGTCTGCTCTATTAATCGTCCGCGCACTTCTAAAACTAGAGTCGAGCAGTCACTGATCTTATCATCGGATACTTCACATTATATTTCATTAGTGCGCCTTTGCAGTGCAGCAGCCTTTCGCTTTAGAAAAGACAAAATGTTTGCCTGTACTTCATTTATTTGGCAGTTTTGCATGTTGTTGGATAAACTAATAAAACTGATAACAAAAAAGCAAACAAATAAATGTATGTATGTATGTGTGTACCGGTCAACGCGACGTTATGCAGCTGTTTATGTACAAGCGTATGTACAAATTGGCGGGCGGATGAACTGAAAAATAACAAACGAAAGTCAAGTTCAGCAATTGTCACACACACGCAGTTGTCACACACACACAATTTGTTCGCAAATATACCGGCTGACGCGACGAAAGTACAGCTGAGTATATACAAGCGTATGTATGTATGTAAGCGCACAAGAATAGCGGGCGGATAAACTGAACAAAGGGAACGCTCGATAGTCAAAGCGTCGTCTATACCAGAGACCGGAACAAAGAGAGCACCAAAAACTGTGTCTGTATTGGTGCGCTCTGCTGCTTGCATTCACTACGCAAAAAGAAAAGCAACTTATATTTATGTGTGCGCTAGCACGTAGTGAAAATTTTTTTTTATATTTACAGAAATTAAAAATATTTATTTATCTTTCCAAAAAAAACTTAAGTTAAACTTAACAACAAATAATAACAATACTAAAACAACTACAATAACGTGAAGACGTAAGTGCCTGTGCACTAACGCATATTGTGTCGATCGAATGTACAGAGCTTTTTCTCTCAATGTACTTCGAAAATAATGCAATAAAAACGAACATGACCCTTTTTCAATGAAAGCATAATTGCCACTGAGCTCTCGCTGCAGCTGCAGCTCGCTATTTCGGCTCGTGTCTGTGTGACTTTCCGGAATGTCTTCGGCCCGTTCGACCCACGATATAGATACAAAGTTGGCAACATTTTCTCACTTTGATAAGCTATTGCAGATAATGTAAGGAAAATGAAGAGGTCGAAGGTATGTCATATGTCATAAGAAGCGCTTGACATTTTCCTATATTATGCGGGTAGTCATTACCAAAGTTGATCCCCCAATCAGCAGCAGCAGTCGATTAACTAAAAAAAGTGCCTATTTGGCATACATTGCGAGTCTATTGCGTAGTCTTTGGTAAAAAGCGACGTACATGCGCAGTGAGAGCCGAAAAGTTGCAGCCGTCCTGTCGTTACCTGTGGCTCTCTATATCGTGGTCTATAGTCTATACAGATATATATACATGTACATATGTAATGTTACACGCACTTATGTGTTTTTAAATTAGCAAACTTTTACAATGAATATTGTTGCACTTTTAAATAATAACTGTTTGTTTATGTTTGTATTTTTTTACTGCACAAACTATTATCTTGCCGGGACCTCCAAATATTGAGTTTCTTTTATTTTATATATTTTATTTTATTTTTTAGTCGATAGACTGTTTTCAGTCAATAGCCAAGAAATAAAAACTTTGGCTTTCAACAATTTTAATGTTTATTGCGAGATTAATTAGCAAGAGTTTAATTGGCTGTAGCTAGAAAAATTTTCTGAGCTTCGCCTCGATCAACCAAGCGAAAACGAAAAAGTAAGTATATATGTAAGTAACATCAGCTGTAACAGGTGCAAGGGAAACTTGCCACCTTGTTTTCAGTAATCAGCTGTTAAGATCGACAATAATGTTAAGGCAATCAACGGCTATTTGAATTTTACGTTAAACTATGCTGCTGTGTAAAATTATAAACCTTTGAAACTGGTATAAGGGTATGTGAGTTCAAAAGAGACAAAAAATTATCCACTTTATTGCTCGCTTAGCTTCTTTTTTATTGTCTACTTCATGTAAAAAATCGGCTCTGTAATGAAACATCAAAACATAACATAATCCAAAAAAAAGAATTTCGTGTTTTGTTTAGTTTAAGTTAACAGCGAAAAATAAGCTCAAAACAGACTGTCAGATTTAGTGACTTTCAATTGAAAAGTAAATTTTGTGCGAAGCAAGTTTTGGTGCATGAAATTAGTTCATGTGCTGTGAATTTTATACTATTTAGGATTTCAACACATACACATGTCGCTGTCTCTTTTTGAATTTCAAGTGTCTTATGGATTTAGTGCTTGTTATAAAAGAAATAATTGTGTGCTGCTAAATAGTAGGGAGTGCAGTCAGCGGAAGTGTCGCAAGCAGTTTTTTTTTTTAAATAGCGTCTGTTTTCTTGGTCTTTATAAAAAATACAGCTTATCAGTAATCCGATCGTTTTCAAAGTTTTAGAGCAGATATATTTATGCTTGCATAATATAAAACAGAAGCTTCTAAAATGTCTGTATTCGACTTTTTCGATTTGCGTTGGTGCGGGGGAAAGACAGAACAATTTATACTGATCAAGAATATGTATTCTTTCAAAGTCGCAGATGCTTGATACAAGCAGTTGCAATGTATTAGGAGCCCCTCTTATCAATTTTTAATGAGTCATTAATAATGAAAGGGTGAAAAAAGATTCACTGGTCGACTTTAAATTTTTTTTTAATATTTATTTATTGTGGCATACGGGGAGCACTACTATCCCCTTTGTGACCTTGATTACACTATGCAACAGAATTTTGTATCCCGGACTTTTAAGTGCCGATTTATATTTAAAAAAGGGTTAATAGCTAGACTTTCGACTTTTCAAAAAATTAGCTTTGGTTAAGTGAAAATAACTTCGAACATAGATTATTGGTACTAAAGATGACAAAATTCTTAAATTAGATCATTTGTTCAGAAGTTATTAGAGACCGAATTGGAAATTTTGCGTAAAAATATTCCCATATTAAAAAAAGCGAAATTTGTTTTTTTGTGTAACTCTTTGGATCTGTAGGATTACTAATTCTAAAATATTTTTTTTTTATATATTGTCGACATATATAGAAGTTATTAGCTAAGAAGAGAAAAGTGGAAATTTTTAATTTTTGTATGAAAATTTTCAATGTGGAAAGATATCTTTAAAAAGTCTGGAAAATTCGAATAATAAATTGAAAATCGTCAGCTAAACCCTTGGATTCTACTGCGTCAAACAAGGTTTAGATGATACCTTAACCCAATCTAACACTAACTACCTCAAAATATTTTTTCCACATTGAGATATATTTTATACACTGATGAAGAATAACAGTTGAACGTAAAATGTTTGTATTGAATTCCGCGTCGACCTTAACGTGCAAATCTGAATGGTATGTTGGCTTTAGATGGCTACAACTTGGTCATTTATTCTCGGATTTTAACGAACTATACCTTGCTTGACGCCTTATTAATGTATCTAACTATTTTTGGAAAACCGAATCCTTCAAAAAGACTTCAACTACATCCTTCTGTACTTAAACGCAGTGTTATTTTGCAAACCGATTAATAATTTTGTTTTTTAACATCATTTTCGGATTCAATCAACATTTTTACTTCCAATGTTCAGAATACAATAATTTTCACACAACACTACGGAAGACTTGCGGGCTAATTAATAGCTTCTTCATGTTTCGACCAGAGATCTGCAGTGAGTGGACAAAACACGCTTGTGAACATACTCAATTTTTACTGAAAAAAAAAAATAAAATTAAAAATAAAAACACAAGTACATATTGAGTGATACTCACTCATGAATTCGCTCACGCATGTGTAAAGTATATGTTCACGAGAGTGAGTGTTCCAAGCACAAAATATTTCGTGAACATGAAATAGCTCATGAAAAAAATCAATCATTTGATTTTACTAAGTTTAGTTTATTTTTAATATTGAATTTTGAAATATAATATTCTCAACTGTTTTTTGAGCAAATCTAAATATTGCAGGCAGGACAATAGACCTGTATTTGGCCTTAATTAAATTTAAGCATGCTCTCAAGTGGGAAAGTTTCCCACTTTTATAACGTAAAGGGTTAATAATCTCAGAATAATTTGAAATGTCCTGCAAGTAGTCAGTTTCCAATGTCTTTTTTGGAATGTAAGAGTCGTAAGTGTTTGGCGCGTCGACGTATAATATGCATATACATATAAACAATGCTCAATGAACATAGGCCGATAGCAGGCACCGACCTATATCTTAGAGGGAGACAGGCAGACAACCATTCAACGAAAAATTAACTGAACTTTCACAATTTTAAAGGGTGAGTCAGCCACTCACTCAAAATTGTGCGAGTGATGTGTGAGTGTGGCAATTACACTCATTAGCCAGTGGTTCTCGAGCGGGCGTTCAGTTCGTACCACTAGGCTGTTGCCCCAAGCGGCAAACTAGATCCAAGGACCCAACCGTGCGATTGCAGAGAAATGCATTTCAAGCTGTTGAAACTTCGATCACTGTTATCGGTAATATATTAAGAGCACGTAATTTGCCGATTAGCAATCGGTAAGACCGGCAAGACTTATCGCCATTGGCTTGCAATCGTCTTGATATACGCGCAGGAAGTGGCAAAGTGAAAGTGTTTTATAGAGCCATGTAAGCATTATTTAAAGTATTAATTGCAACTATTTTATATAGTTAAGGGTTACTAACCAACTATTTCATATTTTTTTATTTGTTAGTAATTTGCTTGTGCGTACATGCATATGTACAAAATTTAGAGCTGCCAACACAGTGATCTGCCGAGACAATGCATTTTTATGGCGCCATAATCGGTAAGTACAAATAAAAACTAACAAAAAACAAGAAAGACACGGCTATCTTCGCACGCCGAAGCTATATACCCTTGCAATGGTCATCTAAAAAAATTTTGAAGGCAAACTTTGGTTTTGATATCTTGAAAAACAAAGAAATTATTCATACGAGAACTTTTTGAGCGATTGTTCCTATGAAAAAGATATACTGTTCTTATTTTGTTCAAACTTGGTCAGATTGTACAAATCGTAATTCTACATCGATATACCAAGTTTGGCTTTTTCCACTGGTTTGTTTCAATACATTCAAAGTGCATTCAAAAGCAGAGTTACTCACTGCATATCTCTGGTGTCGACCGATACTAACAACATTTTTTGTATGGCTCTTATTAAAAAATCAAAACTTGTTTTCGAAAAAAAATTTCACAAGAAATACCTTTTTTAAAAATGGGCATATTTTTACGCAAAATTTTTATCCTCAAATAAACAAATAATCTATTTAAAAAAATTATGTATGGCAGGTTGATAGGCCATTTGTTACATTTTCAAAAAGATTAACATCTTTAATATCATTAAGTTTTGTTCGGAGTTATTAATATATTATAAAGCTATCTTTTAAAGTCGAAAAAAAATGTCGCTGCAACCTATTATTTGAATTTATTAGAAATCAGCGACTCATTTCACATATAAATCGACTTTAAAAAGTTCGGGATGCAAGCATTTTTACAATTCAACATTTTTTAAACTATTAATTCAACCCTGTTAGGCGCACCTGCTAACAACTATGGTAAGCTTTTTCACTCGATCATTGGTCAAATTTAGTCTTTATAATTTGTTTGGCTTTTTCCACTGGTTTGTTTCAATACATTCAAAGTGCATTCAAAAGCAGAGTTACTCACTGCATATCTCTGGTGTCGACCGATACTAACAAAATTTTTTGTATGGCTCTTATTAAAAAATCAAAACTTGTTTTCAAAAAAAAATTTCACAAGAAATACCTTTTTTAAAAATGGGCATATTTTTACGCAAAATTTTTATCCTCAAATAAACAAATAATCTAATTAAAAAAATTATGTATGGCAGGTTGATAGGCCATTTGTTACATTTTCAAAAAGATTAACATCTTTAATATCATTAAGTTTTGTTCGGAGTTATTAATATATTATAAAGCTATCTTTTAAAGTCGAAAAAAAATGTCGCTGCAACCTATTATTTGAATTTTTTAGAAATCAGCGACTCATTTCACATATAAATCGACTTTAAAAAGTTCGGGATGCAAGCATTTTTACAATTCAACATTTTTTAAACTATTAATTCAACCCTGTTAGGCGCACCTGCTAACAACTATGGTAAGCTTTTTCACTCGACCATTGGTCAAATTTAGTCTTTATAATTGTGTGTGTCTAAAATCAAAATCATAGCTTAAAATTGTCTACGAATCTTTATACCCTTGCAAAATAGTATTATAATTTTGTCTCGAAATGTGTAACGCATAGAAGGAGACATCTCCGACCCCATAAAGTATATATATTCTTGGTCAGGACGAAGAGTTGTGTCGATATAGCCATGTCCGTCTGCCTGTCTGTCCGTCCGTCTGTTTATATGCAAAGTTTGTGGCTTTATCTTTGAAACTTGACACAGATGAAGCTTGATAATGAATGTAGTTTGTATGTCAAAATCAGCCCGATTGGACCAATATATCACATAGCTATAGAGGCAAAATCGAAGACACTTCATTTTCATAAAAAGTGTTTGGCATATCGATGCATATTTACGATTTGTACAATCTGACCAAGTTTGATTTACGATTTGTACAATCTGACGAAGTTTGAACAAAAACCGACTACTATATCTTGTAGCTCCCATAGTAACAATCGGTCGAAAAGTTCTCGTTCTTTGCTTTTCAAGATATCAAAATCAAAGTTGGCCTTCAAAATTTTTTTTAGGAGACAATTGCAAGGATGTATAGCTTCGGCGTGTCGAAGATATCAGTTTCTTTCTTGTTTTTTTTTTTATTATCGATTTGCAGGGATGAGTGAGGGAGTATCGGAAATTTTAAATAAGCTTGATCTGTACGTGGTATACAGGAGCCTACTAGTGCTGATCTTTTAAAAAAAAATTTCAAACTTTTTTTTTAAATGCTATTAGTCACAAATCTAGCAACTTTTGAGTTTTCTTTAACAATTTTAACAACTTTTGAAAAAACTAGCAACTTTTCTTTAGCATTTTTGCTTTATTCTATAGCTGTTTGCAAATGTTTGCACAAATTACTATTAATAATGGTTCACAACGATATCGGAACTGGTATAAAAAAAGGTTAAAAGTATTGCTCACTCTTTTGCTGTGTTAGGTTAGGTAAAATGTAAAAAGTTTATAAGCAAAATTTGATGGCTGTATGCAAAATGAGGAGTTCATGTAAAAAGTATGTTACACAAAATGGTGTCAATAGAGAGTGCAGTTTCCCGTATAGTGGATCAGTGGACAGAGTTGAGCTTCAATTCGAATTAACAGCTACTTTGGAAAAGTATCACAAGGCACATATTCTCAACGGACTATTTAAATATAAGATAAATTATCTTTATTTGGTGTTTTTGAGGCCCACATTAAAGGACCTGTAAAGCCAGAACAAAAATTTTCAAAGTCGGAATAGAAACCCAACCCAATTACTTTCGGATGTAATGTAATAAATACACTAAAATCCACAGTAATTCAACCTGATTATAAAATCGATACTCTAATAGTGGATTTCCATTGGTGGATGCGTTGAACGCGTTTGCCATTCACATCGAAACTCGACTGACGCACGTTCAAGTCCAATGCTATTTGCATAGGCTGTTAGGTATGGGACATGGACATGGACATTAGGTATGGGAAGAAGGCGTGTTTGGAATGAACGCGGGGTGTGCCAACTCATATTTGGAAGAATTTCATAGATTGTGTTGCTGTTAGCTCAATTTTAAAACAGCTGTTTTCAACTATCACAATTTTAAAATTAAGGCGCGAAAATTAAAATGACAAATATATTAAAAACAATTCAAAGAAGTGCAGAGTTTCATAAGCTTATAATATTCTATATAAATGATGACGTTTCTTCCAGCTTCACTTTATTTTGCTTTTTTAAAAAATATACAAGATTCATGACAGCGCCCAGGGCAGCGGGCCCTTATAATTATATAGATATGTGTCAATAACATAATTTACTTTATTAAATTATCATATTTGTGATGATGGTCGACCAAAACAGAAGTATCCGCTGATTACCCGATTCTATAATTCAAAGTATCAACTGTATATATTGCCTTTGTGCGCTGCTCAAGGTGGCAGCCACCTGCCACAAGTTCTAGAAGTTGTACCATAGCACGACCATGAGATTTCATATTAAGTGCATATGCTTATTTGAAATTGCACTTGTAAAAAAAATTCTGTGGGTTAAATTTAAAGATAAATTTTACTTTGTTTATTGAAGTTTAGCCCCTTGCAAACAAATGATTAGCTGATTGCAAACGCATCCAGTGCAGTATTTTGGCTATGCTTTTGAAGAAAACAAATGTTAAAGAGACTCAATTCTAATCACATGAGATTGAAACTATTTAGAAAAAAATGAGTGGAGTTCATAAAAGAGTTAATAATTCAACTCCGCGAAAGGTAATATTCTGCTTTTGATCCTGGTACATGAATAGCTAGTTTTTTTGGTTGATTGCCGGAAAATATTAATATATTGGTAAAGATCAATTTAGTTTCTGTTCAAAATATGCTAAGAACTTCTAAGAGTAAGGACATTCTCAATGTGCCAGAATATTTGGAACAGGGGTGCACACGCAGCGCCTACACACACGACGCACATTTCTTTTGTGTATTTTACATATTCACTCTCATTCTCGTCAATTTCGAGTTCTGCAACAACAATTTCATTGACTTTTGTTGTCGAGTGAGATACTCGCCGGTAATCCGAATGTAATTTGCCTTATCGTTTCGTGTACACTGAAAAACGAAAAATCGACTTCGTTGTCAATCGTCTGAAGCATGTATTCTATTCGCATTTTTTCATTTGTAATTTAATTTGCCTTTTACGTGTCGGTAAAATGAGTGATGTTCATATTTTTTTCAGTGTACACATTGAAACAAAAAAAATTTCGTTGCATGTGTGCATGCGATTTCTTTTATTTCTATCCATAAGGCAGCTTTGCGCACCCCTGATTTAAAATGTGAAAACATTGAAGATATCAAAATTCAAATTGACAAAATAAATTTCGTAAATTGAGAGTTTGCGGGGGACACC